>KZ308128.1:988415-1045050 GCA_000376725.2 Ladona fulva
TACATATATATATTTTGTATTGATTCATGTGATATAGATGATTCATAAGTTTTGATGAGGTGTTAATAAATATTTTCGTAGAATAAAATACAGTGTTCACTGATTCGATGCGGTGCAATTAAACACTGATTAAATAGCTGTAATGAGAAGGGTTTAAGACTTGAAGATGATCAAACGATGATGAGGAGATGTTGCTCGTGAGTCTCGATTAAGCCAAAGAAGGCTTTTACAACAACATCGCCAATTAAATAATTAGTAAATGTCTAACATTGGAATCCTGCATGCTCGCTACATATCCCTCAGCCGTTGAAATATGTTATAAAGAGGAGGATAAAGGTATATTACGAAAAATATAACAGGGACGACAAATCCTCATTATCCCTTCACTAACGTCGATTGATGTGCTCTGGAGAGATAACAGCATATTTTCAAACATTATACGAGAAAGACTGAACACAGCAGGTGTTGAATAAATTCAGATATCTCCTAACTTAAAATACCTTCGCTAAGACATCTCAATGTCATACACCTCTTACACTGAATTTCATCTTTCTACAAGTCATTGTTTACATTTAATTTGTTACAAACATGGCGGTTGATGACCAATCGTCGTAGCCAATCTATTTTTAAATACATTTTAAGAATAAGCTAAATAGGTATGATTCAAATTTTCCTTATTCTTTACAAGCTCGTCATTACCTACTGGTTAAGAATGTAGGTTCGTATTTACGTAAAAGAAGGTGTATTTTGGGGACTAACAAGTATCAGGGAAGACCAATTTTTGGCGTATAAGATCTAAGTACTAGAGCATTCTTTGCTCAGGTATAATTCCACCAAAAATCTAACGAAAATAGAAACTACTTTATTTCAATAGGTTTACCCTGCGAATCTCCAGCAGCGTTTGTATGACAGTTGCGAGAGGACATCCGCTTTTCGCTTATTATCGGCTGTTTTCATGAGGGAGTTTGTACCCCCAAAACCAACCAATTGGCTACGCCTCTGCCCACAGCGTTCCAAAATAAAAATTAAATTTTAAACTAATGTTATGCTCTATGAAGGTTGCATTTGATAAATGTTCGAGACAATAGTATAAACAAACATTACGAAAATCGCATGCAAAGTTTTAGAAAGAAAATTAAAATAAACTGGGAAATCTGAGAGGAATGGAACAGGAGGCAGATGAACAAAGAGTGGAGGGGATAGTATATTTCCTTGCAGACAGCCTGTGGCGCGAGGAAAGAGCAACCACGTTGTCCTGGTGAGTTTAATGAGGCGACTTCCAAAAGGAAAGTACCTTTAAACACATGTCAGGCGTGCGATGATCTTTCCGGAGCATGATTGCGCTTCCCTTTCATTCCTTCCCGTTCCTCATTCCTTGCGTACCGAAAGTTTATCGGACCGAATACAGGCAACCAACCCCACCTTCAACAAGTCACCCAACCCATACCTTAGACAAAGCTTAAGAGATCTCTATAACAACGGGAGGGAAACTTGGGAATGAAAACAAAGTGAAGAAGATGCAGGGAAGACGGGGAGGAAAAACGACTCAGTGAGAGGGAAGGTAATGAGGAAAGGGAATGATAATTAGAGATTAATTTCAATTCAATTTAAATTTAATAATTAAAGGGATTTGATGATACAAAAATCAAATTCGTCATCAATAACCATAAGCCGACCCTATAAGCTATGGGAATAATGTATAAGCTATGAATAAAATGTATGAATGTATGTATAATGCAATGTAAGTTAAGGATACGTGAATTTCCTTTACAAGTAATAATAAAGCAAGGTTAAATAAAACTTCTTTTCTTTATTTCGCAGTAGATTTAATACATCTCTGTGATTTAAAACCAAGTTTAGATATCTTTATCACTATTGAGAAGGTAATGTTCATTGGAAAGAACAAAAATATATTAAATTAAACCATTCAACACTCTAGCTTACAAAATATATTTGTAAGTAAGACTTAACTGAAGCTTTTTGCAAAATTTAAGGCTCATATTTTCTGGACGAATGATGTAATCTGTAGCACATTTTGAATGATCTACACGTACCGAAAATGCAAACAGTGATATTTAGGATAGAGTATGTTACACAATGTTCCAGGAATTGAGTATTTCTATACTTTGCTGCCATTGAAAGGAAAATGAACAGCAAATCTCTTAAAATAAAAGCTCGAGAGAGGTTTAATTCGCCTTAAGCTTGAAAGAATAAGGAAAGAAACTAATTTGGATGAAAGATAATTTGGTTTGAAGTGGGATTGAAGACGGTGTGAAAAGCTCTTATCGTTGAAATAAGAATGCAATAATTAGGAAAATAAATACGTAAGCAATAAAGAGCGGAAAATATTTAGCGAGAGGAAAGAATAAGACAGGTGACAGCAGATAATAAAATAGAGAGAAAACATAGCATAATTAAATGAAAGCTAAACGGGGCAGAACCCGGAAAATTAGGACGAAAAACAGCGGCAAGGAAGAACGAGGGAGTGGACGGGTGACAAAGGATGGATGTCCAAGTTAAACAATTCTCGGAAACAAATTCTGGATGAAAACCCTGGGAAGTAACCCTTGTCGAATAAACCAGAATCGACAAGCATCTGGAGGAACTTTTGGATATCCGACCAAAGAGAAAAGGACGGAAGTAATGGTGTAAGGGAAAAAAGGTACGAAAAAAATTCCAAAGGACGGAAAAAATAGCGGCCGTAAGGAGCACTGGGAGATACAAGAGAATGGAGAAAATGAAGGAAGACATGGGGTTAGCGGAGGGAGCGAGGGCTGCAATTGGGTGCCTAGGTCCTCCAAATTGGCGAAGAAAGCTACGCCCTCAGTTCCTCCCCCACTATGAACTTATGCCTTTCTTCTCCCACAATCCCCTTCTTTTCCAAAAACTCCCCTCTGATCTACTCGCCGCCTTGTTATCCGGTGGGAGTCCAACTCAGTTGGTATATAAGGGACAGCCTTTCTGTCCTTTGCCCTGAGGGGTCCAGAGATGGGCTTTCATTTCGGGGATGAAGGGAATGCATGTGCCTCAACCAAGTCTGCCGCTGCCCATTTTCTCCTTTCCAAACCTAAAGGAGACAAGATGTGGAACAGATTTCGGATACATAAAAAGACGGAGTGTCGTTCATTCTTCTTTGTGTAAAGTTCTGCCTTCCTGTCCCCCTCATCTTTTTCCATAAATGTTGGCCGTGTCCGAAGCTAGGGTCTTCAGAGAGATGTATGAAGATAACCATGTGGCGGTTTCCACTTGGAAGTATGTGATCGATTTGGCCATTAAAGCTAGAGAAGGAAAAAAGGTTCGTAAAAGAGAAAAAATGGCTGCAATTTCGTCATCGCCGTCAAAATTGCAACCCTTTTATTCTTACAAAAAATTCCCAGTAACTTTAACTGCGTTTTATTTCGTACTGATTATCTGATTGTAGTTTAGAACAACTCTTTTTAATTTGATTTTAATAAATTAATATGATAAATATAATATGGTGGCAGAACACCTCACATAATCATGGCCATAGGCAATAAAAAAGGAGTCACATTCAATGACTTCTCCGATTTGAATCGAGCATATGTGGTTATCAGTACGTGCGCTCTAGGGTTGTATCCCTCTATACATCTTACAGGGTTGTTGGGCTTTGTTAGGCTTTGTATCAACAATGAATAATATTAAGGTTATAGATTATCGATTAAATAATATGTATTTTACATGTTAGAGATAGTGCAATATGAGCATATACAGCTCTTCGTTAAGTTCCGGAGAATTGCAGAGAGGGAATTATTTACCGTAATATTTTATATATACTGAATTTAATTTATTCAAATGTACGCACTTATTTAAAATAAAAGTATAAAGAACTCCCTAATCTTTTAATTACTAATATTAATATATTACTGTGTTCTATTTAATATAGTTGATTAGGTTGTTCTTGCGATAGAAAATTTTCAATTACGAGTGTGATCTAATGTTGCTCATCGATGTAATTTTACAGTTAATTTCGTTAATCCTTTCCGTGACTGCTTCCGAAGCGATGATTTTTATTATAGCGAGAAAAGCTTTTTTATTTGATTGTGTCGGCATTCCCATCTGGTAGTGATTGAAAGTGGATATTAGGCAAACTTGAGCCATACTTCTAACTTTACTCTGCAAAACTGGGAGTGAGATTTCCTAATGGAAGGGATTTTCAGATATAATTTTCATAATATATTCATATAACTAGAAAAATTATGGACTTTGTGTTATCTATAAGCTTAGTAAACTGATGTTAAGTTGATGAAAATTTGTATGATAGAGGTTAGTTGCTAAACTATTGAGGAAGATGAAAAATCCTTGGAATGTTCATAAAACCAATTCTATAACTGTCATTCGCCTATACAGAATTATAAAAATCCAATTTCTTCCATACATCTGTGTAGATATGAAATCGTAGCAGAAATATTTGAATTTTAAGTGGCTGGATACTGTTTTCCTATGCAACTGATAATATTTAAACACATAACAATACTCGAAAGAGACGTTATAATGGCGATCAGCGGAGACTATGTGATATGTAGATTTTAAAATATTGACACTTATAATACTAACATTAAAACGAATATCTATATCATAGACATTCATAGTAAGTGCTATCTATGTGTAAAACGTAAACTAAAAAATAGTTACGGTTAATATTCCTTCTTTGAGAAAATGCGCATTGTCATCTACCTTTTCCCCACTAAGCACTGGAGGATGAGGGAGTGCAGATGTGAATTTCTCCCCGTTTTTCTAGTAAACCTCAGAAACAAGGATACTCGTAGAGAACTTTTCCTACCAAGCAAGATATCTATAGCCCTCATTATGCTGAATATATAGCTTTCATTAGTATTCTGCTGATTTAGACTCGTGATACATATTTAATATGCAAAGAGAAATCTCTCTCCCTCTCTCTTAGTTGTGGAACAGAGCACAATGGAATGAATACATGTATAATTCTGTACTATTAGAATGCAGAAGCCGCCTATCTATAAATGGATGTTAACTAAATTGGAATATTTGTCCGTATTAGTTGCCTCCGTTTTAAGAAAAAATGTATATGCAAATTCTCTATAAAAGCCAGTGTTCATCATTACTAGAAGCCGCTTTATAAAAATAAAGTTGAAAAAGCAATTTCTTTATCTATTCCGCTAATTCTTAATGAGCTTTGTATTCTAAATAAAAACTTTCACACGATTAGGTAGCAGTTGGCCTGAACATGCTATAAACTATCTGATTTTAACTTTCTCAGCTGCTAACACCCCTTGGTCACTCAAAATATTATTGCACCCCCTAAAAATAGCCTAATTTTTGCGAAAGGAAAATAAGGATCGGGATTTTTACAAACTAAAATGAAAACCTGATTACAAAAATCCATAATGAAAGCTTTACTTAAGTTTACATTAACATAATGACAACTTTACTTGTGTATCTCACTACCTCAAAGATAAGCCTCGACTCATCAGTTGCAAACCTGATTAATTTAATGACTGTTTATAAATACAAGAAGGATGACATCTGAAAATAATCTCTTTGGCCAGTTTTAATTTTTCAATTACGCAAACATAAATTTCTAATTTCCTTTTGTTACGTCTGCCTTTGAATTTATCACCGGATCTGCAGTTGGTATGACAACACATTTTATATCCTCTTCATAATCAATCAACGGTATATAATAATAAAATTCAGTACACTTTATTTTTCATTTGAAGAGAATTTGTAACATTTCGTCTAGATATCAATTTCATGAAACTCCAGAAACAAGAAACCTGCGTAGGAAAATTTTATACTACAGGCATCCGCATTAATTTCATAAATTATATTATTTCATGAAAATATCTCTTAATTCCCGAGGAAGCTCTCCGCAACTCAGCCCCATAACTTAAGAGCTGATGGGCAGCTGTGCTGGCTGATTTTGAGAACGCAATCACCTCCATCCAATCAAGTTCACCTGACTGTACTGCCGACTTCACCATTACACCACTTTCTCCTGTAAAGCTTACATGTGAGAGTAAATTTACCCGATGGGTGGGTTTTCGTGGCACGGCGGGGCATGGTATTACCTCCACAAAACACTCTCCCTCCTCCATGCATATTCCCTCTTTCACTCTCACGCGAACTGACTACTCCATCCACCTCCCGCATGGGCTGAGGCCATTAGGGAGGCCGGGGGATGCCCCTCACCTACATCCATAGACCCTCCAATCCCTGCTTCCCACTCCCTTCTTTGCCCACCCCCGCCGGAGAATTGCCTACGGTCCGATAAGGGCTGGAAATGGCCCGCTCGATATCCTACACACACACACACTCACCGTCTCATTTGCCGCTCTCTCCGCATTCGGACCTTAGCCCCGCTTCTCATTACCATTACGACGAAGAAAAGTAATGCGAAAGCCATCGCGACGGGCACACTTTCGGCGAATTGACAATGAGAGGGGTCGATGGCCTGTAACCGCCGAAACTGAGGATATTTGCTCTTTGTTCCGTGGTTTTTCGCCGCAATCGTGATTTTCCATTCATTCGCAGAAGGGGATCTGGTCCTAGTCAAACTAATATCACAGAATCGGTCGACATACAACCCAAGGAATTTCGTGCAAATAAGTCTAGCTGGAAAGAAATTCCAGAGTACCTTTCATATAACGGCAAATATTGATTAAACGACTGATAGATGTGCATGAAGAAGTGATTCCTAAATTCAACACGAAGAAAAGGAAATTATTTTAACTGTATGAGAAATTATAAAATTCCGGTGACTTCTTTAGAAACTAATTATTACATTGCTGCTGGAGATGGATCTTCTTTTTATAGCTTGGTGCATAGAAGAGTGTCATGTGTTCGTGGTAATTGAAATTTAATGGACGTTTGGGTACCTTACGTCCATTTCATGCTGTTTAAGTTAAAAAGCTAACACAAACAAAAAGTGAGCTCAAAGGGGGTTACTGAATGACATCGGAAACAATTTTTTGCCCAAATCACCCATTTTCCTAGGCAAATTGTTGGAAAGTCAAAGGAAATAGTACCAAATATACTGAACAGAAGTGTAAAATGCTCTGAATATTTAATATCTTCCTATGTTATTTGGGTGAATACGAGAACAATTCGTTTAATGCATTCGTGCAGTGCAGTATCCTATTTGTAAAAACCTTACCTGCAAGAATAACGTTTGTAGGAAATGTTATTACTTTATATCAAGAGAATGTTATTGACGATTGTCTGGAATTTATCTTCAACATCATAAGATATTTGAAACATACGTAAGGACTGAAATCACGTCATCAGACCAAATTAATTCGGGTATTGTGTGGTTGCCCAAAATCATCTGAAATTGTACTATACGCAATGACATTATATTTTATTTATTGCCATAAATTGACGATGTAGAAACAAAGTAATTGACTTCATTCTAGAATGTTCATTCATAATAAACTAATTTCTTACCATTATTTACATAACCTAAATAGCAAGTGCCTCAATATGGTGCACACACTGATGGAAAATCGAATGCTCAACTGTTCAAATTGGCACTAATATAATTTAGTAAGTCTTATAAGGAAAAATGTAGTATAGAACCCTTTCGAATTTTTATAGGACCATTCTTTGACTAATTCATCAGTATCTTAATTAGTAGCGGTGGGCGGTTAGAGATAAAATGGTTATGAAATGGTTAAAAGCTGTGCCATCTGCAAAGCGTAGAGAAGCAGGTATTTCGCGAAATTAGTCGAAGCATAGGTGGAGCGGCTTCAGTTGGAAATATCCATGATAGTGCCATTTGTGTGCGGGAGGAGGGCGTCAAGCTAAATGGAGGACCAATTTTCGCGCACTTTCTTCTAATTGAGTAATCACTCATGGGTGCCGAGAGGAATTCAAGGGACGCAGGAGGAGATAAAGATCTAATCATAACACATGCACGCGGAGTTAGGCCATTCTTTTGCCCAAAGAACTGATCCTCCTTCCAGTTTTACATAACGACCTCATAGATATGGGAAAATATTTCACGACGAAAGACAAACATTTCTGTATAACATGATTTAGGAGGGGAAAGAAAATTTTATATACAATTCAGATTTCTTATTCTGCGTTTTGTTAACAGCAAAAGTTTTTCAGGCTTACTAACTCATAAAATGTAATTAATCCCATAAGTATATGAAGTGGCGGTATGAAATTCAAAATTGTACTCCTGATTGATGAAGTGGGGCTTGGCTGACTGTATGAGTGGGCAATCCCCAGTTATATTTACACGATCTCAAGGGGAATTCTATTCGATCATCACCGTTCTCAAATCCTAGTTTCTATATATAAGTATCTTACTGTAGCACATATTTGTCTATAGGCCAGTAAACGTCAATGAAATAAGAAAGATACATCGAAATGATGAGTAAAAATCTTTCGGCCAACCATCCGATCGTTATAGTAAGATTAAATGATCACGGCAGCAAGCTAATAGATAAGGAGTGAATTTCTAAAATCTAGTACTACTGAGGAATTATATAATTCTTAAAATCTACAGACTCTGCCTTCACTATGAGGAACTCCACTACTGGGCAAATAAAAATCAGTGGAATTTTACGTAGTGATTTTTATTTCCCCAGATATAATTCTTGATAACATTACCTTTGACATGCCTATGACAATTCTTGTAAACCCTCCACATTTATACTATTTGTGTTGTATATGACTTGAACTCATTACATATTATTCTCACTGTGAACTGTTTGAAATTCAGAGTATGCGATAAAACATAACGACGAAGAAATGAAAGAGAAAAAAAAGAAAAAATACAAAGAATTTGGAAATATACTGTGTACTTCCGTTCGCTCCTTGTGTCAGAATTTGTCTGGAAATGAGATACAAATGCAGTAATACTTAAAAAACGTTAAGATGGATTACATTGCGAAGAAATTAGAAAAACAGGGGCGACGAAAATGAGAATTACGATAATAATAAACATTCACACGCTCTCTACCTTATACACTAACATAGAGGTGGTTATGAAATCGTCGGAGAGTTGTAACGACGGGAAAATAACACCTGAAAATGTCTCGTCTCTATGGTGTCAGATTTTTTGAAATCTTACGTGGCGCTACAAACCATTTTCCGTAAACTGTAACAGAAGGGAGACGGAAAAAGCAAGACAATGATACGCCTACTAAGTACACTCAGTGGAAAACCGTTATGCCGGCGGATGTGATAGATCAGCAAACCAAGTCAGCCTAATTGGCAAATATTTATTTTAAAAGAGGAAAGATGGCAACGGGAGAGAGTTTAACTTTTTTATGGAGGAGAGTGCGTAATTGAAGGAAGTGAGATCCTAAGTAAATAAGATAAGAAAAACTAAAAAAAGTGTAGAGGAGAAAGGGACCTCTTGGAAATTCGTTTGATCTCACCGAAGCGGGGAATAAAAATACTAAGTAATTTTTGGAGAAATGTAGCGATAGAAGTGATTAGAGTAATTGTGAAAAGTTCAATGCATACCAACTAAAATGTAATTTTCTGGGTGTTATGAATTCAGGATGGCTTTTTGATTACTTGTATAATATTTTGCGGAGATTATAAATCAACACCGAACCGGCCACTGTAACGCTAGATTAGAATTTCATAGAAGTTTAAAGATCTAAATTGGGATTCAAGTTAGTACTGTTGTATCTCAGGCCTATCGCAGTAATAGCCCTAATTAACAAATCTAATCTCAGCGTAAAATGAACTCATATTATGTATCTATTCCTATAATTGGCATAAATAATGTATTTCGAGTCAGTTTCCTATTTGTTTAAAAGCTTCCGGATAGCCAAGTGGATAGCATAATCAATTTTGGAAAAATGAATTTCTGGTTCAATTCCAGGAGGGAGCCACTATGAGCAAAATGACCTAAGCCATTGAAACACTTTTAAGAATACTACAAATACGGGTTTGAAAACTTTTAAATTAAAATTCAGCTTCTCTCGAGTGTAAAAAATAGTGATATATAGTTTACTCAAAATCAGGTATTATCTTTATCATAAATAATTGCAACCTAATTAGGATTTCAGTCTTTCCTAAATTCATCCATGAAAGTAACACAATGCATAACAATTGCCAACTTGAGGAATGAACGTCACTAAAGATACAACTAAATAAAAGGATGCATTAGATGGAAGAGCTGAAGTGATCTGGTGAATGTTCGTATCAATCTTCCCTGAATATGGAAAGCATACAATAGGCAACAATTCTTCCAATTTATGGTATCGTAGATAGAATATTAGAATGGGTTTAATTTATTCCCTTGAAATTCTTAGAACAACAGAAAAAGGGATTTGAAATTAAAAATACAGTAGAGAGTAGGAAAAATAACCTCCTACTAAAATGTTACATTCAAAAACTTTTTATATAAAATAAAATATTTCATTCAAAAGAATTCGCATCAACGTTTTTCTCATTCCCATTTGCTATTGATTATGCTTCCCAAAAGGAGGATATAGGAACTACAACTTTCACGGAATTCAAATAATCAACTCTCCCGAATTTTGAAGAAAAGGTAATTAATGAGAATTTACGCAATCGAATCTCGGAAAGGCTAAATAAAACCTTGAATTCCCCAGAAAAAGATGACGAGATGATAGAGAAATCTCAAATAGCGAGGAGGAAAATAGTGAGAAAATTAAACCTCTGCGGAGCGATTAAATCTACAAAATATTCAGAAACGTCTGTTTATCCATGGGTGAAATGAAAATGATTTGAACTAACACAAAGGACTCTCTTGGGTATTCTATTTACGGGTACATCTGTACGTCGGATGAAGAGAAAGTAAATTGCTCGTAGGAAAAATATTACACTTCAGGAATGTCATGAGGAAGTAATGCTGATGAATAAATACATAGTACTATCTAGATATGAAAATGTTACCAAAAATTAACTTCGGGAAAAAAAACGAACGTTGAAAAGAAAAGAATGTCATTTAGATTTAAAGATTCGTCAAAGTATGTATTGAAAATAAAGACTCAACTTTAGTGGAGGCAAAGAAATTACCAAGGTCCAACAGAAGACCACTGTAGTTTCTATGTAATTATCACTTATGTGCGAACCACAGCATATATTTTAGGTACATAACCTACCGGCTGTATTTTGACGTCTGACAGGGACAATTTCAGTCCTCATTTTGAGAATGCAGCGTAAATATGACATTTTTACGTTATATCTCGAATACGAAACGTGTGACCGCCACTTGCGGACAGCTCTGAATATTAACTTCTCTAACTCTACATGCTCTAAATTTTATCCGTTCACCTTGTTAGTTACCTCCACACAAGCCTGCAGGGCTAGATACTGCACTCAAAACAATGGAAGCTCACCGACTGCTGAATAATTCTCTTTCCCCGTTACAACATACAGGTCATAAATTACCGTGATGCACTTTTTAGTAAAACTTTCTTATCTAAGTACGGACGCGTCATATATCCCACAGAATACACTAAAATTTAATGAGAGAGTCACTAAGCCTGACACCTTATTTTTGGGAAATTTGATGCTCTAATACACCGGAGGGCATGGAACTTCAATGGGATAGTTGAACTCTTTCGGGAACTAAAATGCGGAATTAACATTCATGCAGTGTGCTTCTCAGAAATCGAAGGATGATATTTAGAGAAGAATCTTCCTCAGGAAATTCTTAAATTAAATACGTAAGACTTTCTTCATGTCCGTTTCTCCTTGGGAATTTTCCTAGGTGCACGTCTTATCGTTCCAAGTCACCTTCACCCTTTTCCTTGTATGTAATTCTTAAATTATTCCATATTCTTAAACTCTTGAGAAGATGTGACCTGATTCATCAATGGCATTTTCGAAAGAACGCAGAAACAAAATTCCTTCTTTTTGATAGAAAAATAAGCAAAAATCGTAATAACTTATAAATAAGGATAATAACAGAACATTTTCCCATTATACAAAAGGGCAAACACTCTTAACTAAGGAAATAAATTAACTTATTTAGGAATTTTACATTTTATTCTTCAAAGGGATTCTGATGGAAAACGATTCTTTTTCCATTTCCATTACGAATTCATTGTGAAATCACTCAAAATTTCCACAATAATCCTAATTTTACTTCTTGTATACAGTAAAGATTTCTGGAAACTATTTTTTCTGGTAATAATCTTTTTCCTTTCTAGATCATTGGCAGTTTCATATACATATTTTGACCATTGGTGATTTTTCATCCTTTCCACATGTTCACAACGTTTTTATCTCTACCTACTGTCTACTCACCTCTATTATTTCCCTGATTTTATTTCTTCATTTTATCATCGGCCTTACCGGTCTTAAGGAAAGGGAAATCCGTCCTAAGTAGAACCATCTTACACAAATAAGCTTAAGGCTGACTTAATTTTGTCAAATCTCAAATTTAACTTCGTAAAAGATAACTGTACTCTAATAATAGTCTGGCGTTTTTGTTATGCTTTCTTTTTGTTTCTTTTTTCGATAATACTTCTAAATCTTAATGACCGCAAGCTTATTACATCTACATCTACATTAGTACCCTGCAAGCCGCCTTTCGGCCTGTGGCAGGGGGTGCAAGCACCATGAATTTACTTCGCTAATCTATTACTTTCGCGTATCGTTCGCGGAAAAAATGAATACTTGTATCGATTCGTTTTAGCATCTATTTCTCTGATCTTTTTCGCAGTGTCTGAACGGCCTATGTAACATGGGGGGCGCATTATGTCAGCTACATCATCTACGAACGTGCTTTCTCTAAATTTATCAAGGAGATTTAGTCTTTGTCTAAGCCTTCTATTTTCTAAAGATTCCCATCCTGCGTGTTGAAGCATTTGCGTTACACTCACTGTCTTGTCGTAACAATTCTTTACAAAACGTATCGCCTTCCGTTGCACTTTTTCTAATTCCCGAATACAGCACTTCTCTGCAGGGTCCCATACACTACACGCATATTCCAAGTGAGGCCTGACCAACGCAACGTAACATCTCTCACGGACTTTTTCATCGCTTCTACCGACAATTCTCTTCACAAATCCAAGTTTTCTAAGCGCTCGACCACATATTTTATGGATGTGGGTACCCCAGCTTAAGTTATTAGTGAGGGTTACTCCAAGGTATTTCACCGTTTCTACTGTTGATAAAGTTTTACCTTGGAGCCTGTACGTATAATCGTTGGCAATATTTTACCTTGGGAAGAAGTTTATTACTGAACATTTATCTATGTTGAGTTCTAATTGCCAATCATCGCACCATTTCATAATTTTATCTAAGTCGCACGATAGGGTTAATCTATCCTCTGAGTTTCCTATTTCCCTGTAAATGACCGTGTCGTCCGCAAATATCCTAACTAACTTTACTATTAATGTTACTGCTAAGGTCGTTGATGTATACTAAAAATAGTAACGGTCCTATTACACTTCCTTGTGGTACGCCCGAGGTCACTTTAACCGAATTGGAACTTACACTATCTAACACGACTCGTTGTTCTCTATCGGTGAGAAAGTCCTTTATCCAATTTATTACCTGTGAATTGATCCCTGCAACTTGTAATTTGTACAATAATTTCTCATGTGGAACCTTGTCAAATGCTTTCCGAAAATCTAAAAATATCGCGTCGACTTGTTTTTTATTTTCGGCCGATTTCAAAATGTCGTGAACTAACAACGCTAGCTGAGACTCGCAGGATCGTGTCTTACGAAAACCGTGTTGGTTACTCACTATAAATTTGGACGTGTCGAGAAAACCCATTAAGGAACTAACTATTATATGTTCCATTATTTTTCCGCTCAGTGACGTTAAAGATATAGGCCTATAATTCGCTAGATCCTCCTTTGAGCCGCTTTTAAATATTGGAGTAACATTCGCAATTTTCCAATCTCTCGGAACTTTTCCTTCGTTCTTAGATTTTTCGAAAATTATTATTATGATTTCCTTAGGCACTTCAACCAATGAACACTAATTATTTGAAATTGAATGTAGCCAACGGCAACGGTGTGATTAGCGTGCTAGAGCTCCGACCCTGTAATCCCGGGTTCGAGTTAGAGCTGATCCGATTATTCTGGTTTGGGAATGTTTTTGTGTAATTGTCCATTGTTACTGTTCACGTATACCACTGCAGTGGTCCAATAAATGGATGCATGAGAGGGCATTTGGATATGGAGAAATAAATAATTCTCTCTGAAGGCCGGTTTAAACCCAACCTTTCTTCAACGAGCTAAAAAGCTTTGTTGAGGGAATAAGGGGGCTAGGTATGATGAGGACTGAGGTAATTTGCCCTAGATTTTCTAACTGAATTTCAATAATAGCACAACGACCTTAAAAGTAACACTTTTCGTAAAATTTGATGAGAAGCCAAAATGGATTTCATTATTCAGCATCACACGTACCTCAGTGCATGTATAGGGTATGTATATGTACATTTTATGTATAAAGCTATGGGCATGAATGAGACAAAGGCGAATGGAAGATACATTTTCCTCTGTCCTGAACCAAAACACAAATAAATAATATAACGTGATCAGTGGTATAGTGGCAGGAAAACACTAATTATATAGGTGGCATAATTTATGTTAGCATTTTATATGGATTAAAAGTATAAGAAGAAAAGGGGAATACATCAAAGTGGGGTATCGGAAAGGTGGGAACGTTTTTCGCTGTAAAGGTGCCGTTCGACAGAATTGGTCTGTGTGTATGAGGGTGTGGGAAATGAATGGGGGAGAATCGATAAATCTCTCCAACCACCTCTTTTCTCGTTATGGGTGCCCCAAGCCGCGTCTAGACTCCACAACCCTCTCCCAACCCTTAGGGAATGGGAGGAAGAGAAGGAGATATAGAAGGGGTATATGGCAGGAAGGGTGAAGTTCTTAAGAGGGGAAAGGAGATGATCATGGCTTTGCGTAAATCGAGATTGGCAAATTGAGACCCAATGGCTGCCTGAGGTGTTTGTTCGGAGAAAGGTGAATGTCGATTGTTGGTCACAAAGATATAAAGCAAATTAAAACTAACTACCCGAACGTATCCTCTAAGATTCTTGGTTCGATCAATTCCATTATTTCTGTTCCTACGATACAATAGGTATAACTGACCTTTGGTAAAGTCATATATTACATATATATTGCAACAATACTTATCTTTGTTAACTGATGACTTGCGCAGGGCGGAACAAGTCTATCAAACCTGAGATTCATCGATAATTATAACCATAATTATCAAAATGAAAAGTTATTATTTCTTACTCGCTAATTTACCCAAGGTGTTACCAAAAGAGAAGAGTCAAGTATATCTGTATAGACGTGAGAAAAGTACCTGTCAAAAGACCTTGGTTCGAGTCCCAGTTATGTCGCTATTTTTCACATCTGAATATCCTTGGGTTTTATCCTTGGGGTTGGAGTCAAACCTCTATGTATGTATATAAAATAAAATCGATATGCTAAACACCTGTGGAAAATTACAAAGTATTTCAATTTCATTTACTCTATGTATATAATCAAACACCTTTTCGTTTCCATTGTTTCGATTCCAATTTATTATACAGGTGAGGTATATCGAGTGAGTCACTTCTATTTTAGCATTAATGCTTCTATTATTACAACAAAATAACATTAAAGTATTTGCGATTGAATATAATAACATTTAAACTTTTCAAAATTGCCGATTTTATTTTTTAGCGCGTAATTCGTTATTATTTGAGACAGGAGATGAAATTTGGAAACTTTCCAATATAATATAAGAACTTTCCAATATAATATAAGGATACTGAAGAATGCACATAAAGCCATTTCGTAAATAATTTGACCTAATGAAGTTAAAGAAGATAACGTAGCTTAAGAAGGGTAACAAAAGAGTGATGCATCGCTCACCCGTTATGTTGAGAATATTGCGAGCAAATGTCTTAAAAATTACGTATTTGTAAAGTTATGTACACATGCGTCCTTGCTTCTTTTTCTGTTCGAATAAGGTAATCTTCGATAAATATTAGTCCATCCAAACAATTAACCATAGTCGTCCATTTAATTATGTGTTGAGGTGGCTGGTTCTCGCCCATTGTCTGTAGCCGTCCCTTGGGATGCCATCTTAGAATGAGAGGACGGGGAAAAGATGGTGGGGGAGTGATGCAGGGGAGAATGGGGGGTGGGATTTATTAAGAGGGCTGGAGTGAATAGGAGGAGTTATTGGGTGAGAAAAGGGTGAGGCGGGGGTGTAGGGAAAGGGTGGAGAGGCTAACAATATGGCAGAATAATGGTTTTTATCCCTTTCCCTTCTCCCTTTCGAATATGTTGGCGGAGGAAAGCCTCTTCCAGTCGCTCTTAATGGGGTGCGCGGGAAATAATCCCCTCTCGGAACATGCTAAGTTCTCCACGGAGTTGCGCATGACTACCTTTGTCGGGGGATTATTCTATTTGCTTCGTAGAGTCGCCGGAATTCCGTAAAAATTTACATCCGACCTCCGACGGATAATATATATGGGGAGATTTCGCGGATTAGTGCCCTATTAAGATTATTTATCGCAGCTCATCTGCTGAGAAGTAAATCATTTACCAGACTCATTAATAAGAAATGAACTTTTGGCCATCTGTTAGGGCATCTGTGCTTCGTTTTGGAATTTACTTCGCTTGGATTTTATAACCGTTTATTAATGATACTTAATTCTATTGGTGTATGTCTTTACTATTCTATATAGTTCTATCAATCAGTATTTTTGTGAATCATATTTCTCTACAATAGATATCCTTCTTGAAATATATAATCAAGATTGGATCCTTTGCTTCGATGTCAATTCATTTACGCCACGATTTTTCTATTTGCGAAATAAAGGTAAAATTAAAAATAACTTTTCATAAAAAGTACAGAATTTGGAAAAGCGATCAAAAAGTTGTCTTTGAAATCTCTCCCTCTCATTGAGGATGTATTTGAAAAGTCGACCTTCTTAGTGATCAATCACAAAAAAATAAAATATTTTATGTCGTGAATGATGTTAATGAATGTTATACATATGTCATAATGTTAATGCATGATCCAGGGAGATTTTGAAGCAGATTATAACTTTTTCTCGACCCAATGGATAAAGGAAGAGGGAACGTTTGACCTTGAAGCAAAACCTAACATATACGTGAGAAGTTTCTTACTTATACTTTTTCCCTTCCTTCTCTATGCTTGAAAATTTTACCTCTTATTTTCTATACCATCGATTACTCTTAGAAGAACCTATAGTAATTATTAGCTCCAGAATTACATAATCATAAAAAACCCACCATTTCGGCCTCAACCTTGAGGTAAACATTCATGATGAAAGAGGAATGAGAACTTATTCTCATTACTCTTAAATAATCATTGTGTAGCCTTCGACATAATTTCTTATTAAGTACATACATAACATTAATTTGAATATGCACTTTATAATATGTTTACGGAAGATACACTATCTTCAAGTACACAATAATTTGCTTTTTTGAACATATGTAGTAGATTATTTTTAGCGAGAGTTGAATGAGCATTATTCTTCACAGTAAGCTTTTCTGTCGAAATATAATTTAAAAACATATTCCCTAGGTACTTAGACTTGTTTTTGAGTAAAATCATCATGTGAAAAGTTTTACATGTACGATAAGCATTTCGAACTGAATACAAAGAAAAAGTGAAAAACTTCCACCCAAAATTGATTTCCATCGTAACTTACGCTATAATTTAATTATTTGGTATATTTCTACAGTCTCCCGTTACAGAACTGGAATAGAAGATATCATGGTGGTTTTCTGTGGATGAAAATGAATCTAGAGGGGAACTGTGATCGAAAATGAGAGAGAGGGAAGCGGTATGTATAGACCTTCGAAGGTCGCCAATTATGAAAAAAACCGCAGCTGGGGGACGAAGGATTGGAACAAGCGCTCCTCATATCTCATCCATTCTTTCCTTCAATTTTGAGACACTTTCCGTTTCGTGGAAAAGAGGCGAGGGTTTCTGTGCTCCTATTCCTGATACCATTGTAACGAAGAACTGACTGAGATGGGGGACTGGTTAGCGTGCTAGCGTTCCAACCCTAATGACCCGGGATCGAGTTCCGGCTAGACGGATATTTCCGGTTAAGGAATGGTTGTTTGCGCTTGTTAATAGTAAATGTTATTAAAATGGAGGTAATTGAGGTATACCTGTTTCCATTAAAAATTAATATATTAATATATATTGCTTCACCTACACTCTTTACCTCGAAACAATTTATCTATTTTCTACAAAATTAAGCCATTCAATCTCTTCTGAAAGAGGTAATGGTAAGAATATACGGAGGCGGAATTAAACGTTCTTTGGAAGAAAGCGACATTATTCTTTCCTATAACGTCTTCCTTCTTCTTCGACTGATATTAAGGGTGGAAAAAGGGCAAAATTGGTAGGAATATGTTTCCCCATCGAATGCTCTAACGACTTTTCCGAAAGTGTTTACGTTCCTGGGAAATGTTTGTTTACCCCGCGCTAGATCCTTGATTGCGTTGGGAAAGTTTTAGGACTTTTGTCGCGGATTCCTCTGTTATTTTTAATTTTGTGGGAAGGTCTCTGGAAAGATATAAAAAGTCCCTCATTGTTGTCGTATCCTTATCACTCATTTTCCACGAAATTGGGACCCGTTTTCACTCTTTTGGATACCCTCCAAATGAATTAAATTTAACAGTAAAGCGTGCTCTAAAATTGTGCTGAATTCAACCTGTAAATTGAGGTCATGCTCTGGTATTTCTGGAGACGCATTCAACTTATACTTTATTACTGTCACAATGGGCAATATTTAGTTTTAAACAGCTAAATAGTTGAAGATCTAGTAAAGAAAATACTTGCCTTTCACTTTGAATGTAGCATTCTCAGAATTGTTCATTGTTCATCATTCACAGAATTGTTCAGATATTCATTATTACATTTTATGAAATAAATACTTCAGATAGTCCTTGACTGCACTGATTTGCGAAATCAATTAAACCTGTTCCTAGGACATCTGTAAATTAACTTCAGTCACACATTTATGAAACATTTTCATCAAGGCAGAAATGCGACAAAAAGTAATTTATTCTCCATTACTATTTGCAGATAGTGTGTGAGATATGAAAACCACAGGAAGCGTCATTTGTATTATTCATATTAGTAGATTGATACTGACACCAATTACTTTGGGTTTTCCGTCGGAAAGCATCGTGATCCTGATAAAATAGGAGGCACATATTGTATTTTCTCCAGAACGTGCTATATTATGCCGTAGAGACAACTGTCAGTTATTAAAAATATCGTTAGTTCATATTAGATTATGATATGCAAATATTTCAGACATTATCAGTAAGTTCACGCAATTATGTTTAGATTAATGTATCTGTGATTGATAATGGAAAACATTTTCGTTTTCTTGCACGATCACGAAAAGCCACGATAAGCTTAATAGTTACTGAATCGATGAGGATGAAATATATATAAACAAAAGATTCTTTAAGATTTGTACGGAGACATAATTCATATATCTGAGAGAAACAACGGAGAGGACACTTAAATAAATTCTGAGATAAATCACAAACTTTATCCTCTTTATGGCACTGATCTCATAAAAGGTTACTCCAAGCTTATTGATTGTATTGCGAAGAGTAGCGGAGGATATATTTTGAGACTTTCGTCGGTGAAATACCTTCGAATCCTATATCTTTGCGCAGTATTCTCGCAATTTAGACGCCTGAAGAGGCTCGTCGCTGGAGAGGCTGAACAACCACCTCCACCTCCTACATCTTCAAGAAAACTCCCATTATTTTTCCCTTTCTTCCGTAAAATGACGGAGGCCGAGGGGCGTAAAAATCCAGATCACGGTAACGATATAATTCTGCCCCATCGCGACTTCTACGCAACCACGCCATTCTCCACGGTGTCATTATTACGACCTCTCCTGTTTCCCTCATTTTTCACGCTATTTTTGCCCTCCCACAAAAAAAACGTTCCCCTTATTTTTCTTCCGCCTTCCCGGCAATTTTTTTCATCGCCACCCTTCCCAATGAGGAAGTTTGGCGAAGAACTTTGCCACTTTGTCAAAATGGCCCCACGGGCGTAGCGCAGGGCCCCGGTAAGGGGGGCGGAAGGGAGGGAAAGAATTCCAGAAGGGATGGAAGAAAGGGATTAGGATATGAAAGGAAGGGGTATAAAGGGTGAGAGGTTAGGTAATGGTGGTTGGAGAGACGTTGGATTCTTGAGGAGCGAATTTAATTCCGAATGTTGGCTGAAAAGTACGGCGGAAGGAGAGGTTTTCTAAGCGAAGGGGAGCGAAAGGTTGGAAAAGGTAGGATTGGGAATTTTTCTCTATCGCGGAGGGGAAGGGATAAAAACCTCGATACTCTCGCTCTGAGTTACGGCGAAATGAGGTTTCCATTCAGGAACCCGTGCAGTGCCTTCTCCCCACACCACCTTCAACCATTCCCGAGTCCAAATACTCTTTCTTGCTCCCACAAACTTTGGCTGAGACAGGTTCTGAAAAATGTGATGTTTTAGGAAATGATCAATTCACGTGAACAAAAGATGAAGACTTCATTTATGATTTACACAGGGCCCAGCATAAATCCTTACGTTTTATTCACATCAGACAAATCGATGAGCGATACAAAAATCATGGTCATAGAATAAATGTTTCAGTAAAGGAGAAAAAATTAAAGTTGCTGCATAGATTCAGAGATAAGAAGTTCTTGAAGGACATTTTATATAGACTTCCCATCTTAGGGATCCGAATGTGCTATAGCTGTTTTATATACCTATTCATTTTTTCCATGGGTGGTACCCGGCATTTATTGAGAAATTTTCTTGCAGTGCATGAAGCCTATGATACGCCCAAACTTGGTTCGAAGGGTACATGTGTAGATGCAGATAGAAAACAATCTGAGATGTATGTCTAAGGAATGCATAGATTCAGGCGATTGAAAATGACTTCATACATTGAATTTTATCTTTCCCGCAATACCTTTTATGGGTAAGTAATCTATCTGTGTCGTTTACTCGGAACACTTTTCCATAGCTCCCTATCCTTGCACATGTTTCGTCTTGGATTCTACCATATATTTTCGCACGATCCCTTTCATTCTTTAAACTTTGTACATCTCTTCTCTTTAGAATCAAGATCAACTGGCTTTTCACGGTCATCATCTTCCGTTGATACCATTCATGCTCTACAAAAAAATACATGCTCTCATATAAAACATATTGGTCGAGTAAACGTAATAATTATACTTAATTAAAAATTGCCTATTCAACTATCTTAAATGCAAACGTATGAGTTTAAATTTGAAAAATGGCGGAATATTAGGGAACGGCATATGCGCTAGCCTAATATAAATTTACAATAATCACTACATGTGGTAACAATTAAGATTTCAATAAGGGAAGCAGTATCTTTTCAATCCATCCATTGGTACTTGTCAAATCAGAAAACAGCGGATAAACTTTGTCTGCACTTCAATTTGCTTAAAGCCTGATGATATGAACACCTTGACTTGATTCTAGATTGTAAACTGTAAGGTCGTAAAAGACCAAAATTTTACTCGGCTGAGTTCCTAAAAAGTCATAAGTATCTCTTTCACTGATAAAATAGCCTATTTTTAATGAGCCTTAAATTTATCCTTAGGCAGTATATAATTTACTAAAACTTTAGCCTAAAACCCTATCTCCTCTACAGTTGCGCTTGGCTATTAATAAAATCTATTTACTGTAAACAAACTCAAGGTTTAAATATGAAATACAGTACAACAGTTTACGAGGAATGGTATAAAAAAATTAAGGAGACGAATCTACTGCAAGATTATTTCTATTAAAGATTTCAAGACTAGTCCAAAGCACACAAACATTAAATGTGAAGTATATTTTGATTTGTTACTTGAAATTTTGAAGCCATAAATTCATCACTTTAATCAAATGTGAAAAATGTCACAGGCTCATTTACCTACTTGTACGAAGTCCGAAAGAGCAACACTTCCATCACCACAACTTTTTACAACAAACGCACAAGGTCTTTACTTCTCTTGTCAGCGCCTCTTTCCGGAAAACCCTCAGCTGCTCTGACTTCTCCATAATCCCTCACATCTCCCTTTTTTCGCGTTTCATTTGTTCTCGGGAAGTTATATTGACTTCCGCAGATTATTTGTTCGGCCAAAGCCTTATTCCTCCCAGGGCCTAACCCTTGTACCTAATGAAGGAAGGTCCCCGGGAGGGGAGGCTGTGTGCGACACTGGGTGCTGGAGCGAGTATGGGAGGGTGTATCCACGCCCCCGGGAGAAAGGGCCGCTCGTTTGGAAGGGGTGGACCAATGGGTTAGGCATCCCTTGGTGCGGACCGGAAATTAAACCCTAGCAGCCTCCTCCCGTTCCTTCTTCCTCTCGCCCAACCTTAAAAAAAATCCCCTGCGAGGAATCGTGCCCTCCCCCGCCCACTTCCTTCCCTTATTTCTCGCGGGAGTGATGAAGGTGGGCGTCCGTATTGAGATGGACTCATCACTCCCCTTCCCTCCACGGGTGCGGGGCCCAAGGAGGGCGGAGGTCAAAGCTTGACCACTCTGACGCCTTCTTGTCCGCTTCATTTGGACCGACATGCGATCCCCTTAAGCGCTTCCGACGAAATTACTCGCCGGGTAATTAGGGACTGGATGACGTTGGATTCTTACGTCGGGGGCGGGGGCAAAAAGGCTCACCTTCGGCGCGGCCGCAGAGCAAATTTGCATAATTGAAATGATAATTACCTCTATGCAACGGAGGAGAAATTTGCACGTGTGTCAAATTAATTCGCCGCTGTTGCTAGAAACTATAGGAGAGGCTATCGTGGAAATGTTGGCCTTCCTCCAAAAGTCCGACGTTTAATTACGAAGGCGACTTGGGACTGGGCTTTAAAAACGTTACGGAGTTCGGGAATCTGACGATTTCGTTGGTCCGGTTTTGTTTTCCACATGAATTCGTTCCGTTCGGCGTCAAAGGATCTTTCGAGTTACCAAACAAGAAATGTGGCAGCGAAGAGGAGAAACGTTCCAGCCTAATCCCATTCTATATGTGAATAGATGATTTGAGTTCTAAGATTGATATTAAAGTCTAAATTTTTAAATTAATTAATCTGAAAGAAAAGGCTTTAGAAAATTTTTCGCACAGTTTCACGAAGTCCATTTGCAAGTTTGTTAATGCTTGCCGAAATTAATCCGTCAAAACACGTAGATTCTCTAAATATATCAGGATAAGAAATTAAACAGTAAAGTAATACGTTAATGATAGTAGAAAGTTGCTGATTTTTGCACTATAAAGCAAACTCCTTTCGCTTTGCAGAAAGTTCATCATAATCATCTTTGGCCATCTTGTATCCAATTTTTAATCAAAGACTAGTCGCAATCTTCTGTGCCCGACAGGCTTTAACTGATCTACTATAATGCAAAGAGATTCAATGCAGTAGCCTTAGCTATCATTATCACATTCTTTTAATTGAATCTATTTCACGTAGCTAAGTAGTAGTAGTAATTTTAAAAGCACTTCGATAGCTAAGGTTATTTCGCAGGTGGGCCCCCTTTCGAAGTAGCTAAGAGTTGAAATAAACATACATCACGCTAATACATAAATATTACGCCTAATATATTTAAAATTCTAATCAACGCCATAATAAGGGTTAAATGGAAGATGGGACTCTTTAGTCCCAATTTCGCCCAATAAAGACGTTTTATTATTATTATTATAATGAATGTAAGTTGTGTTGCCTTACACATAGACACATGAGTAAGTGCCGTACAGTATATAAATAAGGCTTCTCTCAGATATTTATCAGTGGAGAAAATGTAACAACATTTAGTTTATGCTTACTATTATTATTACACTGATTTCTTACCTAGTTTGCATTGAAGTTCAAACATTACATGTCATTCCAAGCTTTTCTGCTCCTTCTACGCACTCTGTTACCGGGTAACGGGTTCTTTCAGTGAGTCACCATCTACAAAGTTATAATGTGACCTTCGCCAAAATAATCCTCCAGCTTGGATTATAGGTGTTCATTTCAACGCACTGAGTTTGGCCTATAAAGAGCGCGGACAAGTGTTGGGAGGTGCGATTCGGTGCAATACTACTACGTGAGCCAAGACAATATATTTTCCAACGATAGACAGATATGAAAAATACGGAGATGACTGGGACTCGAACCTAGGTCTTCCACTTTCTGGAGAGGTATTCTAACGACTGAACCATGCCGCGTCTTATCAACATTGTTACGGCAATACTTTGGGAGTAATGATCCTTTCCCTTAGCTATATACTTTCCTAAAAATTATTTCAAAGTTCTTCTGTTCATCAGAATAAAGTTAAATAAAATTAAGTTGTTGTTAAGTTGTTATTATAAAGTGAGCTGTTAGGTCCTTTTATAGAACAATGCGTGATGAACGTTCAAAAAATTTCCACCAATAGCTTTATGGTAAATCTTGAGTCTACGCAGATGAATTATTGATGTAGTTCAGAGTTGTGCGATTAACACCATAAAACAAACTTGGTAGCCTTGATTTAAGCAATAATTAGGTTTTTGTTAAATCTGTAAATTAAAGTAAGAGTTCATTTGTTAACATGTCTTCGACTCATAAATATCCGAGAGAAAAACATTCTCTCCTTTTTAGATTACCATCAATCTAATGTTGTCATAACTATAGACTCTGCATGATCTTCAATTAGTCGTTGATCTTACGATGAAATTTCGCTCAACGCATCCTGGAATATGAACGACCTTACCTTGCAACTCATTTCGTAAATATAAAGGATACCTCTTCTAGTTACCGAGAATTATACCCAATTCATTCTCATTTCCAGAGGATTCGGCGATTAAAAAACGCGAACCTAAAAAGAACACGCGTCGGCAAAGCGTCCAAAAATTACCCCATAGCGACACCGAAATTACACACGTTTGAGAACGCCGAGTAACGCCACCATCACTCATCTCCCGAATGTCTCCACCAATATCCTGCGTGAATAGCTTTCCGTGTCCTTTGAATGACCACCGCTGCATCCAGGGGCCCGGGGTAAAGCCGAGACATTTGTTTCCATTGTCGGCGGGTGAACTGTCCGAGGCAAATGCTTTCCACAGCGTGTCGGACATCATCCCAGAGGAAGGCGAGGGAAAGAGAATAAAAGCGGAGAAGGAGATCGCGCGATATTTTAACCATTTGAAAGAGCGCTCTTCTCGTAAGCCCATGTATACTCGTCACGCCGATCCCTCCGAGTACAATTTGTTATGAAGAACTTCTTAGACGTTATTTCCCGGCAGTTCTCCTACGAGGATAGGCGTTTCTAATGCTACCTTCATCTTTCCGAAATTGTAATTGTGTTTCACGGTTTTATTCGGACGAAAATAAATGTCTTATGTTTGGGTTTTTTATTCTTTCTTTTTTATCTACGTGAGATAACTATGTATTACCTAATTTAGAAAATTATGCTTATCTCTATCTTTTCTAGGTAAATAGTTACTTGTTAAAAAATGACAGAGTGATGTTCATTTATGATTCTTTTTTATGTATTATTGTGTTTCTGATATTTCTCTTTTCAAATATCGATAACGAACACTTAGTGAATCATATCGAATACAGATGTGTAATTACAGAGCATCCGAATAGCCAAGTGGGATGCGCGTTCGCCTTTGGTGGAGATGGTCCCAGGTTCGATTCCCGGTGGGACCCATATGTACGAAAGACTTTAGTTGTCGTAGCACTTTTAGCAATACTAGTCCTAGTGTTTATACTGATTTTTCTTTTTTCGCATTCGTTATTTATTTCTCAGATACATGTAATACATTCCTATATTGTCCGTTTACTGTCTAATTAACTAGCAATGCTTAACATGCGTAGGTTTATTGATATTTTTTTCTCATACTCATATTTCATTACCTTCGATCCTTAAAATACCAGTACATTTTAAGATCTTCCTAGGTGAGGAATAAATAAGAATTTTTGCTGGAAGTGATCAGCATGTGAATAATTCAAGATATGAATAATAATTTTGTATTTTATTTTGAAACCATTGCTAAATATAATCGGAAACCAAAAAGATCTTCATAATCAAACAATCGCAGTCACCAACTGAGTCTGGGGCGAGAAATCAATCAGGAGAAAAGGCAATTAAATCAGAGCAAAATAAATTTTAGTTAGAACTTCCCACTTTAAAATTAAATGTTATGATAATACTATTCAATGGTGGTACTAATAATTTAATCACCCAAGTAAATACGAAGTTTATTCATTCAACATTTCCTTTTTATTTTTTCTTTGCATTCTGAAAGTAAATATTCAAAATCGGTGCTTTTCTCCCATTAAATACGTTTATATGGCACGAAACGTATCAAACGAATCATGGTTTATAAAGCAGAATCATCTTCATTAACTTTTCTTTAATATTAAAGACTCCATGAGAGTGGATGACTTGTAATTACTTTCCCAAAGGATAAAAATGAATGGTATAAAGAGCAAGATATCTACGATATATAATATTTCAGCCGATACTCAACACGATTCTTTCTGTTGATGGAAATCAATTTCAAGCTCGACGAGTATTCACAGATTAGACGTTTGGGAATGGGGTGTTTTAAACCGAAAATAGAGCTGCAGCTGAGCGACCAAAGAAATTTTCCGACCTACGCGATCCGTACCTTCAAACACGCTCCCATTCGAATGCTCAAAGTCGGGCATAAAGAAGGGAATCCGGGAGGCCTTTCTCTTTTCGCAGAGAGGCACCGCCAGAAAGAACGAGCCCCGCCGATTGGTTCGGTTGGGAGTTGCCGGCGATTCAAATGGGTTTTTGTGTAAGGTACTATTGAGTGGGTGGACGGGAACATCCCGAAGCTTTACCGATGTCGACCGTGAGCAGAGGAGAGAGGGACATTTTTTCCGGTGGCTGTGGGAATGGTTTCGGAGGCAAAAGAGGAAGGTAAAAAGGAGAGGAACTGTCTGCGTCCGTTATGAAAAGACTCGTAGACACGCGATCGCAGGGAGGAGAATGCTTTTCCCTCTATCTCCACCTTCCCCATCCGAATATGTGGTCTCTTGACTCAGGCATTCTATGACGATGCAGATGTCTGACCTCCCACGCAATGGGGCCGTTCCGAGGAATACTTTATTGTTGTTGGTGCGGGAGTATTAAATGGGATGAATTAACGAAGGAAAATCCGAAGCTTTTTCCATGTGCCGTTCGAGACGTTACTTTTTGAAGAATGACTTTCGCAATGCATTTCCAGGAGCTCCTACAAATTACAGCTTATATTACGCAAAATCCGAGTTATTCATTTAACTTCCGTTAGTGTGATAAGTTTTTAGGACTCTAAGTGTGGCTCATTAAACTATGAAACTATCGACTTTACTCATTTCACTCCAAAGGGAAAAGTTGAAAATATCTTGGAAATTATATATAAAACGGACTTAATTGGTTGTTCTATTTGTAATTAGTTGAAAAGATGATTGTATTATTAATATTGTGAGGAATAACCTTCTGGTTTTTGCAAAATAAATGAACTTGTAACGTAATTAAAGAAAGAAAATAGTCAGGATAAAAAGCTCGTTTGGAAATGTTTAAGGCTGAACTTAATTCAGCCAATATTATCTTAACTGCTGAGAAAATCAGCCGCGCTCATTTGTACTGTGCAGCGTAATTCACGAGACAAAGAAATTCCTATCTTAGAAGAAAATGGGTTGCATACAAAGAGTAATACTTTTCCAAAACTTTGGGGGATGAATCTATCATCAATCTCAAGTTTTTTTTTTCCTTTCATGTCCTGATGAATGGAATGTATTTTGTCTATTGACAGTACAGGGTAGAGAAATAATATTTTACTTTCATTCAATTTCATCTCAGTCTTGTTCTTGGCTGAGTAATTGGGTAATTTGAAAGCTATGGAAGTTTGATCGAATAAGAGAAATGGTATCCATTTAGGCCTCCTTATTGAATGCCACGAAATATCTTTTATTTGGTTCACATATGTTGCACATGCGAATGATCTACAATGATAGCATTCTGGCTCAAGAGGAAAAAGCGAAAATACCTCACTCCACGTCTTAGTAAGCCACAATCCATCTCCAAAACTAATGGTAACCAATGGTGAAACGGATTAGACATTAACCGGCCTTAGATAAGAACTTTTTACCGACAGACTCTTTCATTACTGTGCTTAGTAACAATTCACAGTAAATATTACTATGATTTCCTATTTTTTTCCTTACCTCCTTTCATACACATCTCACTATGACAAAAGCATGATATGCGAAGCCTTTCTATCACAGCTATGAGAATGGGGCAAAAAACCATTCCTTTTTCTCCGGCTTACGCCAAAGCGTTAATACCCACCGCGAAACGGAAATAAATTATTTTTTCCCTCCTAGTTATTCACAGGAATGATTGTGAATGGAATCTAAGGAATTATCGGAAAAACGACTATGTTCTCTGGCCTTAAACTCATCTCTTGCGAAATTCCCTTTAAAGATCAGTTAAATGAAAACAGACGGCTCCCACAAAAGATGTCGCTCGAATACGCTCATAGCAATAACACGAACGACATTTGGAGCTAAACCTCCGGTTGTGTATTTTAATGAGGGGCAAACTCCACCGAGTTTTCCCTCCGAAATAAAAGACGTCTTTGTATAAATAAATGCTATCGGAACGACTTCTCTCGGGGTGGCGAGGTATTTTTTTAAAAATGGTTATTCAAAGGAGACATTTTTTTGAACCTCCGAGGAAAAACGACAAATTCGGTAAATCCGTAACAAAAGTGAAGCGATAATCGCCTTGTTCTCTTTTCCCTTTCTTTTGACGGGACCGTGATTTTCCGGAGTGGAATCCTTCTCTCCGGAGACTTAATATCGGAGATGGGACTGACATTGTGAGTGTTGGGAATCCGAAAAGAAGAAATCCCTCATTATTCTTCGTAATTATCGGTGGAGAGTGATGGAGAGCGATATACGCCTTTTCCTTCGCTCTTAGCCTCTGGACTTAATACGAAAGGGACCTCTCTTACGTGGGCCTCGGGCGATAATGCCCCAACATGCGGGGGATGAAAGAGGTGAAGGGGTCGTAAGGGATTTCTGCGACTCTGCGATATCCTCTGGAACGGGGTTTTGGGAGAAGAAGGATAGCCTCTGGTGGTTTGGGAAGGGTTTTTGGAGTGATTGGGGCAAGGTTGATGGACGTCACTGGACGGCATTCAATAATCGCCTGGAGAAAGACCCGAGGGTGAGTTTGGGTGGTCTATGATGATGGCGACGTTTTGCGGACGGACAAGGAAAAGGTTTGCTGTGACATGGAACGATTTACGGGGCATAAAACTTCCAATGACATGTTAGCGAATCAATAAGAGCGCGTTACATGGATTAGAGAACAGCTTTGATCCTATACAATACTATATCCTTTTTCTTTACTTTGGAAGGTTAAAAACTACTTCAGCTCGGCATTTTTACATTAAAATCTAAAACTTGTACGTCGCTAGCAGTATGTAGCTGCAAGATAGTAATTAAAATTATTATTATTTTACTCTTACGGCGAGTTTAGACCAAAATGACGGCCTTTCACCTACCCTCTGGAGATATTACATGATAATACGTAATATAACAATAACGACTAAAAGCAATTGACTTAAATCTAGAAAAATAAATCCATATATCCATATCCGGATAATATAGGCACAAGAAAACTGGCACATACAGTAGATAAAAATTAATAGACAGACAAGTTGATTAAAAAAACTAATATAACTAAGTATAGATACACATAAAAACGCAGAGATTTGAGTTGTGCAGATAAACTCCTCAACTGAAGGTTTATGGAAAAATCCCACTTGATCCCAAAATATTCATAAGCCCACAGTAATCCCTTTAGCTATTACTAAATCGACGATATTTTAGCATTGCTAATTCCATGAGGAATAATGAAAGGCAAAATAACTTTTCATTGTGTTAACGAATTTTATATAATTTTGTTGACTTATATGCTGGGTAGGGTAACCAAATTTTATATCAATCGAAGAGAGACAATACCTCCTTGAGTTTATGCAACTCTTATCATCTTGAACAGTTATAAGAGCATACTTACAAATACACTAAGTAAACGTAACCCTCTACGAAAGCGTCAACACTAAAGAAAACGTTCCGAAGTTAATTTCTACGATAGGAGACAATGACGTCAGAACCACCCGTACAATACTTTTGGAATGAATATAAATGCAGTCGAAGCCACTCTTACAAATAACTTAAACTGGAGCACATATATCCGAAAAACCTGCGGTAAAGCAACTAAAAAAACTCGGTTTTATAAAAGGGAATTGTAGGTAGATACGATGAAAATGTTAGAGAACGATGTTAGTTTATCGTAGTCAGGCCCCATCCCGAATATGCGGCGAGTATTTGGATTCCGATGGACGAAACGTGTACCCGCAAAGTACCCGCAAACTGAGAAAGTACAGCACTGGGCTATACGATTAAAATGCTACGATAATGAAGCAAACGTTTGGAAAATACTCTCAGACTTATAAATCACTGAAGGAAAGAAGATTAAAAGCTGTACTACGATCTCTTGACTAATTCAGAGTAAATAAGTCTGTGGGAAACGTATTCGGTATTTCGCGAACTCTTTGCTACTTCGACCGATCCAACAATGAGCGTAAAATAAGAGAAATGGATGCGAGGATAAGTCTTTTTCAGGACTCATTACTTCCGCGAACGATACGCAACAGCAATAAGCTGAAGAAGTAGTCTCGTGTTCAATCCCCTGCCTCGTGCCGAAAGGCGGCTTATAAGGTATTTAGTTGTTTATATAGATGTTAAGAACCATATAGAATTCCTGCTTTTCTTTCTGAGGCTGCAAGAAAGCGGGGCATTTCCGGAACAGCGTGTCAGACGCGAGAAACAGTTCAAAAGCGGGACAGTCTCGCCAAGCGTTGAAACCTCCTTTTGAATTAGGAGGAACAAGGAAGCAAGAGATTCATTACTCCCAGACTCTCTCAATTAAGACGTTATTTATTTACTTATGTATTTCTGAATTCGTTGTCAATAATTGTGTGACGGAATTATTTTCACAATCAATCAAATGTTGAGTCTACTGTCGACAAATTTATTAACGATCTTTATTCTGTATTCTAATTTGCTACAATGAAGATAAATACCGTGAAACTATGGCTCATTTCCCCCAAATATTTATTTAAGCCCTATCTTCAAATTATTCCTTTATAAATAAGAAGTTTCCTGTTAATTATTTAAAAGCATTTTACTGCTTCGGGAGGAGAGAATACAAACTGTATGTTCTTCTCTGCTACTGGATGCTCCCTTGGTATAATTAACGCCATCATTAATATAAAATCCTTCAGCAACATCTAAAACGATTCATTTTCAACAAATCCTCGTAGAGAGAAACAAATTACTAATAGTTAATATGGTATGGGTAATTCTTTTTCCCCCTATTTCTCAGATTAAGAGTACTATTGAAATTAAATACATTAATTGGATTGACATAGCTATGGATTATATCTGTTCTGGTGTAAATTAAACTCGGATAAGCTTTTATAATTGAATTCGAGAATCCAATCAGGAGAAATAGAGGAATCGCAACTCATTATTCGGCCGAGGATAATCCATAGATAATTCTGCAATAACTCTATATGATTGCGTTTCATTCTGTATATTTCGTCCGACTTATTTTTGGAGCATACGATCTGCGGGTCAGGAGACATTTAATTATCAATAATAATGATACAGCTCATGTATAACAAAGCCCTTGCTCCCAAACGCTAGGGGATTTGCGGATTGCTTTTCGAAAAGATTAGTACAAAGCGAAGCATTTGAATAATTAGGAGGAAAAAACCCGATTGCTCACATTGAGATTTTAACAATGATAATGCTATAAACGGGTGATAGGAGCAGAAGAATGAGAAAGATGATAGAAAGAATGAAAGGTGAGAAAATACCTCACATAATTGAAGAAACAATACGTAAATAACGTCTTTATTTGAACGGGATTGAGACTTAAGAGTTTTCTTTTTATTTATTCAATCACAAATGCATTAAAGGTCTAACCAGAATACTACAATAAAAAGTAATTCAAAACGAAATATAATTGGAAAAACTTTTCGGCATAAATACCTAAGTGAGGCCCACGAGGAAACATTCACTGTAACGCAACAAAGAATATAATACAAAGAATGTAGCTGGGAAAAAAACTGCTCAAACATAGGACGTACATATTGAAATGCACCACGTTGATTGGCTGTGTACCGAGTGTTCGAATTTCACGCGACTTCCCCTGCCACCGCTCGGGCAGTCAGTGGTGAAGCACTCGGGGAACCTGACCCGGTGAACGTGTGCATGTATCAGTGTGATATTCTGTGACAGAAATGCATCTCGAAGACGCTGTGTTACGTGTGTGTACACACGAACTTTATCGAACGCCCACATAACTCAAATAAGTAAAACTCTTTGTCGGTAAAATCCTCTTTACAATGTTTGATACATATTCCCACGTGAACTTCATTTTTCTTTCTCGCTCATGTTGTACACATATTCGCTATATTTCTTACGTTATATTCTAAGTAAATATTGGCTGTTTTTTCGATTAGTGCTGCTTATTCTTGCCGTCAAATAAGAGAATTGTATGATAACCAATTGTATTTCTCTCGAATTCAGCACAAGAGTCAAATGTAGTGGCTTGGATTTCGTGTCGCTGTAAAACCTACCTTAGGTGACCTATAAATGGAAATGTTGAATTAAGTTCCGTCATGCTTGACGGAGGAATTAACTATTCCCTGTTAAATTAATTTTCGCGACTTAGGAGGAGCAAGAAAAGTCACATCTTAATAGGGCGCGGGGAGAGAAATAAATCTAAGAAGAGTAGATTTAAGCTACTCGTCTTTGATTGGTTGTTTATCTTTTTGGAGTTATCTCTAACCTCGGAGACACGCATTGTCACATGCGAGAAATCAATTTCTCTCAACTATGTGTGCAACAGACTGCTCTTCTTAATATACCGATATCGACCCCCAAAGGTCTAAATGGTATTGCTATGGGACGATTTCAGCTCAGGATTCAATTGAAAGCCGACGGAAAAATGTAACTTCAAATTTACTAACGCAAAATCTTATAAAGAAAAAAATAAATATATTACAAGTGATTGAACGAAGTAATTCTTGAGTATATTCGGTATTTTTTAGTACATTCGGTACTCGAAGTAGCTGAAATAAGTAATTCTTGAGTATATTCGGTCGTGACGAACGAAGAAGAAAGTAAATCGATCGCCTTCAAGTTAAGAACCGCAACCGAGAAAACAACTCTAAAATTGCCCTCTTAAACGGACGCGACTTTGAAGGCGGAGAAGACCGTGATTGCGAGTCTAAGAATTGATGAAAGTTTCAATCAGAGATTTGCAAGTTTCATTGGGTGAACTTTGAACAAACAGGGCTTTGAGCGGAGTTTCACCTCGCTTTATTCCGAATTTTTAATGATAAATCTGGAAAGCTGATTAAAGGAAAACTCGAAGAGACTCGGCAGAAAAAATGAACCCCTTTTCCCTTCTTACGCAAAGAGTTTTAATCAAAGAAAATTAATGTTATCTTTAAGGTTTCTCTGAAGTCTGTCAAGTTTCCTTGGGGGACGGGCTAAATGGAAGAGTTATATTTATTTATCGCCTCCCCAGACACGGCTCTCCACAATGAAGATTAGAACCGCGAACAAATATGTCTCAGTTAATCCGCACCCTTAGCATTTCGCTATAGACACCCTTCCATCCAGATAAGTAGATGGACCGACGTGAAGAAAGGAAAGTTATCTTGGGTGAGAAAGGAGATCTGAAGAATTTCTCGCGTAATTAAAATCTACAAAGGATAAGGAGGAAGGATGTAACTGGGAAGTCTGGAAAATAAGATTAAATAAAAGTAAACGAAGAGTAGCGTCTGATATTAAATTGCTCTACGAAGACTGAGAAACGGAAAGAGGAAAGTGGAATCCCTAGTGAATCGCTTTTCAGTCCGACCTACATACAATTGTGGCGAGTTAGTTTCATGAAATGCAAACTCTAACTATAAATGTATTTAAGACACCTAATTGTTTTTTTAATATTTCTTTAGAGTGATTCATCATCAAAAATGATTTAGAATCACTGTAATAATAATACAATGTGGTCTTCACAAGGTAGAGTAGGTAGGATAACAGTGAATTCCAGCGGTATCAGAGAAAATTAATTAGTAGGTCATCTTTCAAAATTAGAGAAAGATGAAAGTTTAAGCTCCGTTAAACTTAGATAAGGACCCTGCATTTAATTAGCTGAAATGACAATGAATAAAGCCACACCCAAAAGATCCTCTCAAATTTTTGAAAGATGATTTCTTCGCAATCCAACATAATACTGTGCAATGATTTTTCACTTATATGATATCGCTCATGGTTTTTCCTATTTTCTTCATTTGTACTTGTTTATTCCTTTCATTATTTTTATTGTCACTTACATTAGCTGTAAATCTTTGAATTGCTATTGCCGTGTTAATTGCGCCTATGTTTTTCCCATTTTTCTTATCTGGTTTATTTCTTTTTCCTTGCTATCAAATAATTTTTACCTGGTGTCATTCATTACTATACCACTCTAAGTTTGCACGTCTATGGAGAGTGCGGTAAAAATAACTTTCGTTTGATATGAGGGCATTTATTTCACATTCACACGTATAGTTAACATTTATCTAAATGTTTCTAATTACCTTTAAGAATGAGATATTTAATGCCTTGATATATGTGGATCGATTTAGCGATGATATGTCCTCAATATGTGGAATCTAAAACGGAAGATTTACATATCATGCTTTTATAATAAAAAATCAACGAAATCTGGAAAATATCTACTAGCTGGCCTATGGGCAGCTTAAGGTCATTAAATATATAAAAAGGAATAAAGAATATGTCACTTGTAGACTGTAATAGCTCAAAGTATTCTAGGGCTCCAAGAGAGGAGGCTAGGAAATACTTTTCAAGATTGGTCCCATCCAAAGAAGCGAAAGGATTGTCTTGATTAATGAAAACAAAATTATAAAATAGTATAGTGGTGCAGAATCTTGATGTAGGATGTATTCTTAAATTCCAAAGCATTAAGTAAAAGGAAAATCGCAGCCCTTCTCTTCCGACCAGCAGCATTTTGGAAACGTTGAAAAATATTTGCGAAGTTTCCAAAATGCGGGAATTCAAGTCTGCTTTAATGACGTTTTTCCAATTTCTTTTCCAGCTTTCTCTTAAAAGCAATATTTTCATAAGGTATTTATGAAAGTCTTCTACCCATAGGCAGCTTAATCTAATATAATTTCTGATATACATAGCGGAACATTTTCCTCCGAATCATAATGTTAGCCCAAAAATTATGTTGCCTCGAGCGATGCGTGGTCCTTATTTTATTGTAGGGCCGTCCCTACAATAAGATGAGGATGCCAGTCAGCCAGTCGATGCACAAATGTATCGATATTACGGATCGGAAAAGAAAACAAACAAGGAGACTTTAATATTGGGCATCCAAAATATACGTAACTTATAGGAGGGGAGGCATCGAGGAGATTAAGAGAAAGAATCATGATCTTATTTCATTTTAAGGGAAAGGAAGCTAAAAAGCATTCCAGAGAAGGAAGAGAAAGAAAAGTCCACTGGAAAGTGGAGTGATCCTAAGACGTGGGAAGAGTATGTGGTCTTTTTGTAGAATCAGACGAAGATTCCAATGCCTTGAGTCTAAAAGTAGGTGAATAAGTAAGTTGCTTCACTCGTTATTCCCAGCATGGGAAAGGATTTCCATGACTCGGTGTATTGCTCCTTTTTCCTGTCACTACCTATTGCACTCTACGGAAGGAAAATCGGTGCTTTGTTTTCTTTCGCTTCCCCTTCCAAATTTCGGTCACGCCGCGGGCAAATATTCGATGAAAAGAGGGAACGAGGAGAAAAATATATTGGGTTGAGTAATATCTATATTCCCGGCTGAAATTTATTACTCAATGGGAGGTTCTTTTGTCTCCTGCGACAGAGTACGGCGAACATCTTTTTTCACTTCCAACAAAGAAATGAATGATTGATCGTTAAAAAATCTTTGCTTTTGAGAATGTTTACCTAGCGATGTAAGAATGACAATGACGTTGAAGAGTAAAACGTAATTAATAACTATTATATTATTAATAAATAATGATTAAATATCATGTCTTATAGAGACCTGTAGTTAGAGGAGGCGATTTTCTAACGTATACTGAAAAGACATCTCCCATCCATGAGGCCGGTGAGAAGAATTCCCTATATAGAAAGCATTGTTATGGTAAATTCACGAAGACAACCCTTTAAATTTATTATCTAAGGAGATAATATACCTGGTAGGCACATGTTCACAGGGATTTCGGAGTCTTCGTTCCGCGCTTTCCGATTAGATTACATCTCAACTCCTTGGTGATGTTTAATTTGTGATTATTTTTTATAAAAGCAGATTGTCATTTTTTCTACGTTAGCGGCGGACGACACATTGTCGTTGCGCATTTTAATTTGATGCACCTCCTGAAATGAATTCTACTTGAAACTAAAGGAATAGTTAAAATTGGAGGTAATAAAAAGGAATAGACAATGATATCAAGTAATATGGTCATTGGTTCTAAACCAGGCCCCTTTTTTTCTCTGTAAGAATTACTTTGAAGTGAACTACTGAATTATTTAAGGAGTCCGCTGACACATAGGTGTCTGTAACACGATATGACGAGAGAAGAGATCTTCAATTTATGTATAGGCATTACAAAAAATCAAAAGTGACCTTGCTTTCGACTCTAGGTCGCTCGAAATGCTTGTAAATTATAAACAATAGGGAAACCTGGAATAAGCGAACCGAGAATCTTTCGCTCGCAACCTGAAATTTTACAGACGATAATGTAAGGGTATAGTTGGAAGCATATAGAGTAAAAGGTAATCTGTGGAGAGCTGTACAAGAGAAATTTCTTTCAAAATAATGTGCGAAATTATGAGTAATTAGAAATATTTATTATAAGAACTACAGTACCATCATTATAGAGGAATAATTTTCATGATTTAATAATGCTTAGGGCATTAGATGTTTTATTTAAAAATTTTATGTTCCATGGGTCTAAATTATTCGGTCATATTACCTCGTCGGATTATGCTAGATATAAAATATTGTGTTCCATTATAATTAATATTAATATATTATTTCCACTATTTCGTATTTTTGTCAAAGTTTGGTAGCTATAAGACAATTATTTCGGAATTTTAATTCTCTATAGAAGAAAGAACTCCAGGAATGTTGTAGTGTAATCTCCCGTTAGATATCACTGTGAGGTAATCTGTAAAAATTTCGGGTTACGTTCAAGTACTTCTCATAATGAAACAAAGTGTTTGATAGGAACTAGCCAATATTTAAAACGGCAAATGAAAGTCTTATATTGAGGAAATTATTATATGTTTTATGTATGTTCATACCAATTGCTCCAATAAAATCCATAACTTTGTTATTTTCACAGACTAAGATGCTATACTGAGGTAGCAAATTCATAAAGAACGGAAAGGTACCGCTAATGCATGCTTACCTAACAGTTACAAATGTACACCATATTCTTGATTGCGACATCTATAATTGAAATGGAAACACAGAACTTTTACCAGATTAGGAGTTACGTAGTCTTATTCTTGCTTCCTCTAATTAAAATTCCGGGTCGCTGCCTTGGATTTCGCCAAGTGCTTAAAGCATTAACCGAGAGACTCCCAAAACGGCATTTCACGTTAAAGTCTCCCATTTGGCACTAAAATTTCACCACTTAAAAGGTTATCCCAGCGGAAGAAACGGTTTGTTAGCCAAGTTGTGTTTTTTCGCCTTATGTCTCCCGAGGCATTTTTAAGCCCGTTGTCACCAAATCGAGACCTTTTAGAGTTTCCGTGAGGAATTCAGGGAAGCATGATGGGAGGATCCGCAGTACAAGAATTTTATTTTTCGCCCGGGGCCAAAGAGTGCAACACAACATTTGCTCTTCAAAGTTAATCCCATTTGCGGTTTTCTTAGGCCTTGCACGGTGCACGGTTCCGCTAAGAGTATTAGGGAGAAACATCTCGTCTTTCAAAGTTTCTCGGCTAAAAATATCTTCTTCCTTATGCTCCCGCTTCCCTCCCTTTCATCCATCTCCTTCATTCTCTTTCTCTCTCCTCTTTATGAGCGACTCCTTTTCTTTTCTTTGCAGATCCTCCTTCACAGAGTCGCGCTGTAATTTGCGGTTCCCTAAGTACCTCGCAGAGGAATCCTGAGATTAAAAATGGACATTTTTTGCACCGCAGCGTACCCAGGACGAGTAAGCAGTAAGTAACGAAATTCGGTCGCAGTTCGTATCCCTTCTTTCACCGAACCCAAGCATCGAGGATTAGTATCAACGTCTCTTTATAAATATCCTCTTAAAATTCCCAAGTCGACTAAACGAGAGTAACATATCTCAGTATTTCAACAAGTTGTCCTCCATTTCTTAGGGGTTATCTTTCGGAATAAGGACTCGAAATTTCTTAGAGAATCTTCACATTTTCTCTAACAAACAGCAAATTAGTCTTTATGTAACTAAATGTTTCTACTACACCAAGTTTCTGTAAAATTTTCAAATGGTTGGCCATATAAGTGCACGGAAAGTGCTAGGGGGCACATCTAAATCACAGTTAATTATCGACCATCAAATAATGTATGTACTCTTTAGGATGGATATGATTTTTTATGCAATAATATGAAAAATTTTAATGCAAGAAATATTCCCGGCAATAATCCTATATAAAGTATCCGATACGCTAGTGGGTAGCATAAAACACTAACAGGATTCGATCTTTGGGCCGGGTTTGGGAACCCTGTTTTGTATATTACATTTCGGAGGCAAATGATACTAGACTGGCCAGATAACTCATTATGAATGTCGGAGGGTGAGAGCTGTGTACGTGTTTTTCATGAGCATTCTATATTTTTCGAATTCATTACACCTTAATTATTTAAAACTAGTAATGAGCGAAGGCTAGTTAAGTATCATGGGTAATTTATAAAATCCCTACCATTGAATAAGCATTAATAATTTAGGCTACAACTACCCAGTCTGGATCAAAGTATGCGGCGGGCCATGTTTGCCCACTACTGACTTTGATGCAAGAAAGTTTATATCTACTTTGGTGGCTCTTTCACTATAGATATTAAAATGTGGTAAAACTAACCTATATCTCCTAACAAACGACTTTAGAATTAACAGATTACTATTATAATTGTTAATTACAATTATATAAAAATATATATAATATTTTCCTATTCTGAATCATTAGCTATTATTAGTGAGAGTGTCCAATGTAATAGAACAGAACAAAACAGTTCAAAGCCATGAATCAATGTTAGCCTTTATGAAAGCTCAAAATCTAAAATTTATTTCCACCAGTAGGCGAACCATTAAATTTAATTTCGTTTGGTCCAATTGAAATTCCGCGTTTAGGTATCAGGAAGTAACTATTTAATTTAATGAATTTGACGTAGCCTCATCAGAGGACGCATTTGCGTCGAAAAATTATTACTAGGGCGAAATGTCCAATTAAACTGCACCGTTTATTGGTTTGATATATATTTCCAGACACTTCACCTCAGTGCTCCTGAATGTGCGGATGGCTTTTTTCATCCTAATTTAATTAACGAAATGGCAGCATGTCCATTTCGTTTATCTTTTAGTTAATTTGACTCGGGTGTTTTAAACTAAATCTACGTTATTAATTACGCGCCTTGTGAACCAAAAATATCAATAAATATGGGTATTAAATCATCTAATGACACTCATAGATGTGAAGTTCTTTTGGTGAAAATTTTAACAACTATTCATATTTCTCTCTTTAATTTGCGTTCGGTACAGGTATCACATTCCAATTCCAACCTTTTGCATTTGCAATACAACAGTTTGTAAGTGAAACAACCTTTCGGAAATCAGCCATTCGCGAATTACATCTCATAATAACTGATTTGTTAAATTTATACAAAAATTTTAATTAAGTTTGTTGACTTTACTATTTTTAATAATTAATTTAATCTTAAATGTAAATATGTTACAAATAATTTTATCACAAGAGAAATATTTAGATAAAATTTTTGAAAAACGATTAGCGACAGAAAAGGAAGTAAAGGTATGCATTTTAATGTTGGTATATTTATGGTTATTTAGGTTTCGTTTTAAAAATTTTTATCCGTGTACGTATACTTTCTTTATCCAATTAAAATCCTCAAAAAAAAAGAAATGTTTTTCTAAACGCTTACAAAATACAATATGTATACACTTATGCATGCGCAAACTTTGTAAAATAAGTTATATCCACACCATCCATCACTAGCCACAAAAAGCCTTGGAGAGGAAATGAAGCGACTGGGAGTGTGTTAGTTTTCCCTTTCTTTCCTCACTGAACCAAAAGGCTATCGGCAGATGAAATCTAAGATGGTTCAGCATAATGACCATATTACCAAACCATTTATCAAACACATAGTAACTGGGACCTACATACACAAGTCTGTGATCGTTATGTCACAACAATAATAAGAGAATAAATCAGAGAAATATATGCTAGGACAAGTTGTTTTAGGGACTCATTCTTTCCGCGAAAGATACGCGATAACGATAAGCTAAAGAGGTAACTCGAACGCTTGGTGTTTACACCCCCTGCCACACGCCGAAAGGCGAATTGCAGGGCATTGATGTAGATGTAGCAGTAGATGAAAGTTTGTTGGAAAATTTGTGAGGAAATACAAATTTGATACCTATACGAAACATTGAAATTGTTATTCAAAATTTTGAACTTGATTTGCAAATGGGTGAATTTGGTACGAAAAACCTACACGGCAAAGAAAACAGTGAATTAGAAAAAATTAAGCCAGCGATGATAATGATAATTGGTCCGGGATGTGTATTTTCCGAGGGATCCTATCATATCTCTTCATCACCCTTGTCCTTCTCTACTCCCCCTTCTTTAAATACCACGCTGAAGATGGCCTAGCTCGCCTTACATCCCTTTCAGCCTCCCCCGCTTTTTAATCATCCTATTCCCGCGTCCCTTTTCTTGCCGTGTGCCACATCGCCGCCGAGAGAAGCTAACAGATTATATCCACCTCCCCTTTCACTCCGCCGTTAAAATCCTTGTGAGTTGTGCGTCCTCTCCTTCGCGTTTCTCTTGTCCATTGAGGAGGTGGAATGGGGACGAGCATGCTCGAGGTTAAGTGCCATTAGAGCTAAAGCCCAGGGCGTGATTGGTGTGAGGTTGAGGGAAGCTGCAGTTATTTTTCTTCTGTTTGTGCGATACGATGCGCTGTTTTCATCCCTTCCACGTTCGCTTCCCTTCGAGGTTTTATTTCATTTTCGGTGCGGAACAAGAAACCAGGATGCAAAAATGAAAAAGCGTACGCAGCGGTGGGTACATGTTTTGCGTTCTATTTTTGAGCTTACTAGTTTTTTTTTACGACGGAAGAACTGTGTTTCGGGTGAAAACAGAGAATCATTGCTGCAGTTTGGTCTTAAGAGTATTGAATATCTTAGTGTTTCTTGATCTTCTTGCTCCACGTCGCAATTGCGCATTATCTCTAAGTTGGCGGGAAAATGAGATACACATTCGTTTGATTCGGTCAGTTCAGGAAGGAAAAAATAAATAAATAATGCAGAAAATATAAGAGAAAGTTTAATACTTTCGGAATAAAATCATTTCAAGCAATAACGTTAATTTACAATCAATGAAAATGATAATAAAGTGCTTATAAAATTAAATGTGTACGGTAGTCTGATATTATAAAACACAACTAGAAATCATATGTTGGGAAGAACTTCGATACCTTGTGCAAATATTATTGAAAAAATTCATACTTAGTTTTAGAGGTTGAATTTACAGAATTATTAAACTAAAGGTAGCGTTATAACTAGAATTAAAATGAAACTTGCGTGTTACGAAAACTATCAAGGCAAATACTTTTACATAAGTCATTATGATACCGTATAAAATCACTATTTTAACATATAAAACCGAAACCGATTTAAATGACTCGTAAGATTTCCAAGAGCCTAATATTAATCTATAAATTATATTTTAGAACGTAAAGTTCATTTTTTAGTAAAGTATCTTCGTTAAGATTCACATTCCCCCAAAATTTTATACCGAAACTCTTTATATAAAAACATTTTTATTTGCTTGATAACATCAAAGATAAATTGGTACGTATATGCATTAGAAACCTGGAATTCCATACAGCTTTAAAAACATCTTCCGTTGAGAGATCCTCTCGCGAGACACGCCACAGTTTGTACGTTAATTGACCAATTAGAAACAATGGAAATATCAGCCAATCTAAAAACTAACAGATTTTAATCATCTCCAAAACTCAAGTAGAACCAACAGGAGAGAATTAAAATTCAATTCATGTACTTTCATAACCTGACCATGTGGAAATAAAAATTTGTGCTAAAAATAACCGAAAGGAAGGAACAAGGAAAAGACGAATTTTTACCGGGTAGTTAGTATTTTCCTTGTTCCTTCATGGAATCCTACCACTAAGTAACGGCTCAAGCAGTTGATGCTGCAATAATTGAAACTTCCCTTTAGATATAAAAAAATTGTGTTTGATAGCTCACAGATGATATTTACGATTAAATTTAAAATTATTAATAAAAATTAAAACGTCGGCGTAGGATACATTTCCGTAGATAACGCTCCGTTCGTAATTTCGACCTCGTTTCGTCAGTCAATAAAGGTCGTAAAAACGTCCTCGGAATCCGGGAACAGTTTCAGTCTTTTTAGAAAAAGTACTTTCAAAAATTGTGTCATACGCTTCTCAAACACTCGATAAATCGCTGGAAATGTAAATTACAAAAATTTCCTCAAAAAAGCTAAATTACACCATCGGCTCTGGTAATTACACAAAGTCAACAGTAGTGTAATTTAGGATTCGAAGAAATCGAATGTATCGAATAGATGATTTGACGATGGATTTCCGCATATTCGAGCAATTATCTATTGATTAACTATTCTTCTTTCCGCGTTTGCATTTGCCTCATCATTAGCGCCATTGTATCTCTTTCATCGTTCGCTGCACACTGCAACAGTAACTAGAAATGTATACGAAGACATTTACGCCGTAAACGCAGCCTTTTGTATCGCCTCACGGAAAGAGCCTCGCCCTTTTTCGGTACCAGCGCCGTTGCCACTTCACAAAGGAATCGTTTCGTCAGTCAATAATAATTCCGAGAAACCTCAAACAAACGAGACGCTGAGAATAAACAGCGCACCAAAACAAAAGACTGTTGGCACAGCGAGTGATATGCACCCGAATTCTCTCTGGGAAAAAAAGATGCAAGCAAGGACGAAATAAAAAGAGCTGACCTTAAAGGGAAAATGATGAAAAGGGGAGGGGAGTACGCCGATTAAAAAAGAAACGCTCCGCTGTTATAATAGACTGAAACGTAGCCGTCAACGCGAAAGAGGAGGTAAAAATAGGCGGGGGTGGCTTCCCTGAAGCAAGGCACGAGGGAGCGAAATGAAACAGCCGCTCCCCTTAAAGTAATGAAGATTGGACCTCTGGGAGCGAAGGGACGGAGGCGGAAGAATAAAAAAAGCGGCCTTCGTCACCTCCATCTTTCGGTTGAGGGCGATCGAACAAGTGTATGCAGATATGGTTAGGTGCCCAGGAGCGAGGGATAAAGCGTGGAGAGAGCGACAATTATTGGGGCAAGGATAAAGGGTGACGGGAATGACGAAAAGATGGGGAGGCGTAACCGATAAATGTGAGAGACAAGGAAAAACTTCGCAACGGCGTGTTTATTCGAGCCACATTGGACGAAGGAAGATTTCACCTATTTCGATTTTCAGTTCATTTTGGAAGCGTTTCAAATAGCTCCTGCGAGTATATTTTGTAATCCATAAAAAACAGTCATCTTCGTTGTTATTTAAATTGAAAACGAAAAGTCTTATTACATACATCTAGATATCTATTATGCACACAAAACAACAATACTCTTTGTGGCAGTAGAGCAACATATCATGTTCTAAACCTCAGTTTAACTTAACGTGTGTTACATAAAAAACATAAGAATGCGATGCGAATGCAGTCAATGACATGTTTACCATACAATGTTTTATAACATCTTCCGCACGTGTCGCTGTACTTGTATTCTGATGGATATCGTAACACATAGCCGTAATATTAAGTGGGTAAGTTGTTACCATTCACAGAAGCCTTTGAAGCCTTGTCAGTAATTTGAAAACATTGCAGAGTTCTAGTGAGTATACAAGATAAATAGATTTTATTTTTACTTTTATTGGTGAGGTTATGCCCATGAGAGCTTTTCCACCTAACCTCGTGTGTTATAATATATGCAAATGTTAATTAGAAAGCACAAGGTAAGACTACAGTGTGGGAAAAATCTTTGCAAATGAAGGTTGATAAAGAAAAAAACCCTCGTTGCGGGAAAACGCCCACTGAGAAGGAAAACCCGCGCAAACACAGTAAAAATACACACCCAACAATTTATGAGAAGTTTAATACTAGAGGTAGACATTCCTTTAAATACTGTGCCTCTTCAGAGTCAGCAAACATTGTATTAAAATATTTTCCTTCGTTGTTCTAGAAACTTTGTATAAGCACATGGATCGTAGAGAGAGGCGTCGGAGTAGAAAGTCCAAGACCGTACAAGAGAGACAACATAAATGCTAGGTAATGATTAACGTAGCATATGAATGGTTAAGGTGGAAATCCCTACTATGGTAGATAGTTGACGTACCAGTATTCCCTTAGAATTAGAGATTCTAAACATAAATAATATGACTATTGTTGCTACTGAGTGTGTAAATTCCCACAGTTTATGTACTTCTCTTTTCGATTATCCCTCTATTAGTTTACGTTAAGAGTAATTAGCGGTAATCTAAGTTATAAATGCTTTCATGAAGACGAGCAACAATTTACAATGAACAATATTTGAGATAACATAAAATATTTATGCGATTGAGTGCGAAAAATGAATGAAAACAATACGAATTGCTCATATTTTGGTAAATTAGCAATATACTTATCATACTAAGAGTACATCCAATATGGGTCGGTTAAAACAACAAAATTTTCTGCAGTTATGTCAAAGGGAATGCAGGTTTCTTAAGCACATTATCCTCTTTTAACAAGCTCCAAAATAACTCTTAATAGCGGCTCAAAGGGATATGTTTTCTTTTGGAAAATGAGGGCGATATCAATTACAATTATTTTAATTTAACTATACCTATAACAGAAAGCTAGCATATAAGTTTTACCTTAAATACAATTGATGAGCTGAGAGGAGAAGGAAGTACGGAAAGATCAGCATGAACAGCCCCATCTTTGATAAAACACACCGTTAGCATGGTGTGCGATTGCACCGTTAAAAAGTGAGAGGGGAAAGAAAAGAAACGACAGAAGTAATGAGGGTACGGAGATTTTCCGGAAAGGAGGGGATGCGTAGAAAATAAAACACGACATATACATTATGTAAAAGAGAAGTAATCAAAGTGTGAATAGCAGAGAGAAGGAAGGAGCGGCAGCGGGCGAGAGAGAGGACAAGGGGATGGAAGGGCACATGGATCAGGAGAGCAGGGCAGGTTTTCGGATACTTCATTAAGGCAAAAGGCCCCGTAGAGGAGTAGGGCACGAAAGGAGATTGAAATGGAATGGCAAGCGGGGGAATCAGGGCGAGAAAATGTATGAAAATGTTAGACTGAGAATTGAGGTACGGTAGGAGGGGCGAGGAATTTGAAGTTGAAAAGAATTCGAAAAATTGTACGCGAGGGAAGAGAGGGAGAAGAAAATTGACATTTCATCTTTTTCGCCCTTATGTACATACACAATCACATTTATGGCCACCTTTTGATGCGTGGCTGGGGGTGCGCTCATAACATTCTAACAATGGGTTTTGCGTTATCTTACGACGCATGCGCAGTGCACGAACTCGGATTTAGAATGTTACATATTCTAATATGGGTTATTGGCTCAGGTCTTTAGCTCCGGTAGCATTATTTTAAACATTTTATTTATTCTTGTCAGTCGGAAAGCGCATTCAACGCCAAACATCAATTAAAAATTACTTCTAAGACAAAACGAGTAGTGGCTGAGCGATGGGCGATCGATTCTAAAATTTTCTACTTTGACAATTATACTTACAGGAAACTGTAAGATTATCAAGCCTCGATGTACATTTGTCTCAGTAAATAAGGTAATATCAACTCACCTGCAAAGAAAGAGAAACATAGATACCATTAATAATTGAATGGATATTTAAATGTTAAAAGTTTTAGATTCTATGCACTCTATAAGTATGTTTTAGAATCTATGCACTCTAATCTATTTTTTACAACCTATTAAGTATAAATCAAGGCTTTGTTGGAGGTTCTGTCCTCAAGCTTGCGGGTTGGAGTTACACAATCGTTGATTCCACTTTGTTGGCCAATACTTTGTGTTGTTTGAGTCTATAGTTTTCAATTTTATCATTTATAAGACTTCATTTAAATATTTAGACGTTATTAAACAAATCGCTTCTTCAAGACCATAATGAATTCCAAATGTAAAACCATGACTTAAATTTCCATATTAATGCTCCGTTCTTAAGCTCATATAGTCATCAAATCTTCCCTACTTCACAGATAGAAGGAAGATAAACAAAAAATCTTACATTAATAGAAACTAACTTGTGTATGATTTCTCTTTTAAACTTTCGAATTGAGGGAGAATATGTTTAGGCGGATGTCGACTAACTCAGTGGAATACGGACCTTTAATCTTCGACCAATACTTTCGGATCAAGTTATCGGAATTTCGGAAGAACTCGTTGGAATAGAATCTCACTAATAAAATGTAGATGAAGATTGAGATTGTTTTCCGCAAGGAAACGCGTGAAATGGCGCCGGAGGATCTTGGCGACAAAGACATGCGACTTTCTAATGAACGTCGGTCTCATGAAATAAAGCCGAGGTACAGCCTAGTTCTGCTGGAGAAGATTTCATCCAATGGAACCTTGAGAAGAGAGCGGCTGAAAGGGAAGAGAAATTATCTCAGGAAGATGCAAAGCGAAGACTAATGAAAAATCAGTAAATTTTGAAGAAAAGAGAAAGAAATTAATCAAATATATCCGATCATTTTCGATGTTCAACGATTAAATTTGAATTTTCTGGTAAATTTCAAGGTATTGTTGAATGCATTGGTAACGTAATTAATAATTAAGGTTAATCATTTCTGAAAACTTCCGCGTTTGTAAAAGCTAGATTAATATAATAAGAAAATAAATAATAAATTAAAATCACCACCTTAAACAATTTTATATATACCAGTATTTAACATAAAGCCTAAATTCTCTAAAATTCGAAGATTTTAAAATTTTACTTCCCCTTTAGAAAGTTACATTTCACAAGGCAGGAACGCTTGCAGTTGATTTGAAGAAATTGACAATTTGATTATTAGTAGTAGTATTGTTAAAAGTGCTTCGACAGCTTGGGTCATTTCGCACGTAGGCCCCCACGAGGAATCAAACCCGAGACCGCTTTCACCGAAGTCGAACGCGTTGCCCACTTGGCTATCCGGGAGCCAAATTTCATTATTTTGGAAAGGTAAAATGTATCTTAGGTATCAAATTGCGAGCCATATCAATGATGCATATAAGTCCCATATGCCATGACCCATATAAGAGATGTATGGAATGTGTGAATATGAGCTAAAATTTGCTTGGTATGAACGAATGAAATAAAAATATCAACTTTATTCACAGTTCCTGTAGGTTTTTGTTCTAAATGTATAGCTTAGCTAACTTCTATTATTCATTAATGGTGTAATACAATAACACTATCGATATTTGCCTTATATTTAACCATTTACTTTGTTCCAAACTCTGAAACATACGTATGTAATCAATATGATCTAGCTTAACTTAAATTCTATAGTATTAGGCCGGACTTCGTGGAAAGCCATAATGAGAATTAAAGAAGGCACTTCGTAGTTTCCACACTAAATGTTTTATTTAAAAAACGACGAAACCGGTCGTTTTTTAAATAAAACATTTAGTGTGGAAACTACGAAATGCCTTCTTTAATTCCCCCTAGCTTAACTTGGTGAAACGCCATAATGAAATACTCGTAAATATGAAATTACTAAGTAAGGAAACTACCAAGAAATTTCTTATTTATTTCTGCAACATACGTTACGAGAATATTTACTACAGAGTAAAACTTCCTTATAATCATTACTACAACAAGAGATCAGCTAGAAAATTGTAGGATCTGTGAAAAACCAAATGTCATAATACTAAACGCTTTAAAGAGAAAGCTGTAAGAGTCATAGTTCTCTTGAACCCTGACTTCTACAGGCATTATGAGGAAAAAATAGAATCTTAAGTCTATTTGAGGAGGTTAAAAAGATAAAGAAGGGAACCTGATGAAAAATTCATACTACGAGTAGCATGGCGGAGTATCTTAAGGCAATCGCTTGGAATACAAGAAATGAAGTTACGCAAAATTGGGAAGTATATATAAATATCATTTGCCCTGACTACAATAAAAGCGGTACATTAGGGAGAAGGAAGTTAAAGGAAACAGAAAATATATGCTTTATGAACCAACAGCGATGATCGAACGTTGAGCTTTACAATGTTATTAAAAGAAAACTCGTGAATACCTTATTAGAACATGCACATGTGTGCAATTTGTATCAGATTTAAAACACAGTATACTACGAGACATCTTCCGCGGAAAAATTGGGGAAATGATATTAAGGAAAATTAAAGATGTGAGGTTTACCGGCTCTTGCCACTAAGACTCATAAATTATTTGCCGAAACACCAGTAGCAGGTGCGTGAATTTTTAAATTCCGATTATAAATAATTTCTGCGTGAAGACACGCAATCCTTCCCTGAAAATCGTGGAAAATGGAAATAGCAACAACGTGCCAACAGCTTAGGCGAAATCCATTCCATTAAAGTAATTTTAGCGCATTATGATGATGTAGTACATATGCAAGGTATCATCTCTTTACTGAGACGCGTTAAATCTTGAGAATGGAGAGTCGTGTCTCTCGTCATCACAAAGCAATGTAATGTATTTGAGAAAGTGAGGTGATAACGGTCTCCTTTAAATGACGAGCTCTCATCCGCTCATACTTAGATAACGTGGAGGAGACGCGAAGTTGGAAATTAGCCAAGAAAGACAGACATTTGAAAAACATGCATTTTAACTGCAGGCCGTATTCAGACTTACTTAAAATTCAGCAACTTTTATCGCCACCGCCTTTCACAAACTCTCGCAAGTTAAAAACCCCACAATCTGGAGGTAAATTCGACATTTAATTCGCGATCTAAATTAATTCTTAGGACCTTATTAATATAAAACCCCCAAACTTAGAGCTATAAATAATTTCTTTGTGCCTCCCGCGAACATAAACCAGAGTTTAACGCCGCGAGAAACTTAAACTGGGCGAATTAATCCCTGATAATCGTCCTTCCAGCATGATGGAAGACCTCATTCAAAATTAATCCTTTATGGTCCCGTTTCAACTAGTGAGTTTATGGAGGACGTCAGGCCCAACCATTATTGCCAACCCAAAGCCCTATTCATGGCCAACGCGAGAGTGGGGAATGGACCGTACAGTGTACCGCTAGTGTAGCTGGAGGTGGTCAGATGTTTACGATTTCGAGCCAATCTTCTCCCTGAATGAAGCGAGGCGGAGGACGCCTGGGTCTCAGCTGGAAAGACGAGAGTAATTACTAGGAGGGACCTCTCTCCTGCAATCCCTCTCACCCCAAATCCTATCACGTTCTTCGCCTTCGAACTGTGTCCTTCCCATCCACCTGCACAACCCCTTTTAATTCCCTCTGGAAGTATCCCTGGGTACATACTTGTGCCCAAAAAGACTGCTGCGATGTTTTACCCTCCGTGTGGCCCATCAAATCTTCTGAGGGTAATTTTGTTAGCGAGCGAATAAACCAGCAATGCAGTAAATATATCGAGTTATTTTTAATTGACGAAGGAGTCGAATGATCGTGGAATACTCAGAAGAAAGAAAAAAAGGAGAGGTGGATAATCGCGTTTTTTTCTTCTGTGAGTAGGTTTTCTCTAAATTGCGGTAATAGATATTAATAATTGGGTGGAAGAAAGGAACTTACTGCATAGAATCAAACAAAAATTTATAACGTAAAAATTATTAATTTCCTATTTAATTTGATATTTAAACTATTGCTACCTTAGCACTCATTGTCTAACGTTGGAAAATTACGTTCTCGGTTTTAAGTTGAGGAAAAATCAGATTACATATCTTCTGTTAATTAGGAATATATTACGAGGTTCAGATTCTGAGAATTTTAATTAGAGAACCAGTTCGGTTAAAATACTGCTTCACCGTGGAACCGTGAGAAATACTATGATGATATTTAAATCAATTACATGATTGCATTTGTGATATCCAGCTATGTCGTATACTTTTGTATGAATTTACTATTACATTGCTTTTGAAATATTTTTCAGTAAACTTTTGGAAAAGGGGATTCTTTCCTAGATATAAGAATATGGCTTAAGGTTCCAGCGTTAAAACTGATTTTTAAAAGAATTGTAACAATTGAAAATTCTTTATTACCTGAACAAGAAAATGTAATAAGAAATGATTATAATTAATCTACTTAACATTTCCATTTAAGAGCTAAATTTCGCGGCGGAGTCACTTTATAACTGCTTAGGTTTTTTAGATTCCTTTCAATGTATCTAAATGTACCACTCTATCTTGACAGATATATTTAAAATAAGTAGATACTGCTATAGAAAGAATTCCAATTTTGGAAGTCTTTGTCGTAATATAAAATTTAGTATTTAATCTTTCTTTCATTTATGAGCAGGATTTTCATTTATTCTACGAACTCTCCCGGTAGAACGCCATGAGGAATACTTAGCGTTTGAAGTGCACATGAAACTTCCAAGCTTGTAAATTAGTAGCGTGAGACTTATTCAAGAACTTAGAGTCATAATTTTTCCAATGGTGTAAAGCTGCTAGCGGAATATCTTTGATCGTGAATTTCAGAAATCACTTTGTACTAGAACCTGTTGAAGACATTACCTCTAACGTAAGTACTTTATGTCTGTGAAATTCCTTTCGAAGTGTACTAAGTTTATATTTGGCGAGTTATTGAACGCCGTCAGGAATCCTTATGATTTAATTTCCTTTTTGCAACCTTCATTCAGTAGGAAGATTAATCTGGTTTTAACAACCAGTTTACGGCTGAAGGAGAAAATCGATTCATTAATACGATTCAAGCCGTAAGAATAGCTCGTGATTCATCGTTGGCCCTATCGTCGTTCATCATCCTTGCTAAATTACCGATAGAGGCGCAATATTGCTATTTGATGGCTGGCAAGTTGAGGGATCGTGACAATTTTCCCTTAATAAAGGGCTCTGCGCGTTGCATTTGTTCAATGGAAAATATGCCCCACGGTCGGGGAAGTAATGAAGCTCAACTCTCATGCCCAATAACAAGCTATGAAGATTTCGAAGCTGGAATAGGTCCTGTCAATAAAAATTCTTAAGCGAATGTACCGCAAAGTTAATCACGTAATAACGATTTCTCATCCATGTTCTAGCTTTTTGTGACTTCACAAGAAGATTACATCTGACGGCTACACAGGAACTAATTATACATTTCGAGAGATTATTTATCATTAATAATTGATGTGAGCTATACAAAGCTATCAAAACCTCAGGCTTTATGTATGGCTGTCTTGAAAAGTAATCAGATTAGTAGTACCTACAAATTAGTCCTATTTGTACGTTGAGGAATTGGTGATTTTATAGGGACGAACAATCAGTAACACTATTCTTTTTTCCACCTCGGAAACCATATCACCATTGATTTTTACAGTTTGTGATTTTCACTCACAACCTGGTAGGTCTTCCCGTTTTCTTCATACTTAGCATTTATTACCCGAGTTCATTTCTTATTCTTAAAAGTATCTATATTGATTAGTTTTATTCGAGTTAAGTCCTCAAGTCAGTGAATTAACCCCTTAATAAAATGTTTTTTTTTTGTGATAAGCATTTATTTCTAGGATCTTTTATCAGCTCCAGGGAATAATTTATCTATAATCGTATGCTTATTTAGATATGAATACAGAATAAAGTTCGAGTGAATATTGAAAAGCTGGCTATTAAGTGGGTAGGCTACACTAAAACTAAAAAAAATATTTGCATTAAAATATAGTTATAATACAGGTTTTTGCTATTTGATCCAATATGTCCGATGTAAATATTCATTTAGAATCGATACTCTAACATTGTTTTCCTATAACTCGTAATATAGGTATGAAGCAATACGAAACTACGAATTGGAATTAAACTGGATCCCTGGTGATAAAATCCACTGCCGTCATTTCAGCAGAATCATAGTGGTAGATAAAAGGATTGCGCATCACTACGAAAAAAAGTTTCCACTTGTATAAATTGCGAATCTTAAGGAAAATACTACTCTGTCTCCTCCAAACCGGATCTCATCCGAATTCTTCCGTAGATTAAAATCAAGTTTAATCTCAAACTCACACTCGTCTCCTATATATCAGAACATTTAATCACAAAACATTAAGGAATTTATGGCGGTATTTGATCTTACGAAAAAACGAGGCGATTTACACTCCCCATCAACGGAAACTCAATTAAGTCAACAGGGTTATGCAATCCGATGACATATGAAAGTTGTCAATGCTTGAATATTTCACCTATTTATTCCAATGTGTATTGCGTCAAAATTCAGTTTACCTTTTTCGTTAGAATTGACAGCATTTTTCATCTCTTTACGAGAAAATTTGTCATTTTGCGGATGGCGGTAAGATTAGCGGAAAACTCGGTAAATAGGAATAACTACTATAATTAACATACTCGTTAACATTCTCAATCGAGCGTTGATAATATACTCTAATGAGAAAGAGAATTAAGTTCTGTGCGAGGAACCTTATGCATAAATTACGTCAATCCAATTTCCAACTGATTAAATTTTTGTACAAGCTAGTTTATGTAACCTTTCTACCTTTGAAAAGTTTGTACTATGTATATCTGGCTATCGGAACTAAGTAAGCGTTTTCTATAAATAAAAAAAAAACAGATGAGAACGCAAAAATAAAGTTTTGTTCAATTGTTGCCCGCTATACTCTTTGGGTAAATATTTGGCATTGTATAAACTATTTTAGTGGAGTTTTCACTTGCGACATATCCAAATTTTAATTTGACAGCTGTGTTAAAATTTCCATAACTTGAAATCTCCATTCAAGCATGATCAACGTAACATATTCCACTATTTACTCGTAAACTGAATCAATTTTATTCCAACTGCATTCTTCTAAATTTTGAGAGCTTTCAACCTTCCTTCAAATAGCCATAGAAGAAAACTTCACCTCTCACTCTCTCCATCCACCCTTGAAACTAACCCCCTCCACGTCTCCACTTCTGCCGTCTTCCTTGGAGATACATCTGCATTATCGGAACAAAGTACTCTTCTGGCAGCGACAGCAATAAATGGTGGCACGGGCAGGTAGGAATGGGACGGATACCAAGGAGTCGAATAATATCCCTACACTTTGAAGCCCCCGTTCCTCTCATATGCTCGCTACATATGTGCTGCATCGGAGAAGGAAGAGGGAGATGGAATCCGTCGCCATAGCAACGGAAGACAAACAACTCCAACTCGTCGAAAGTGAAAAAAGCACGTGCAACCGCTCTCTTTGGAGACGAAAGTCTATCATCCCTTCTGCCCAACTCACAAACATTCCCTAGGGGTCGCAAACCTCATTCGCTCCTTCGAATCCTTCATGCTTTTATGTCCTCATTCTGAACGTTCCATCTGGATAATGCTTTCCCCTTTGCGGATTTATTTCTCTAGTATTTCTCCATACGCGTTTTATTGGGTGCTTGGAAGTTGACGATAATATTGGTTTCTAAGTCAATTCACCCTCGGTTTTATTGTGCATGAAACATTCCTACCATAAATCCTTCGTGCTTTTTACAGGCGACGATTTCGATTTCATCTCGTGGTCGAAGGAATGTTAGAGGTGGTGTTTTTTATAATGGGCATCTAAAGCTGAGGTCGTTCTGAAATTCTGGGTCACCACCGGGAATCGAACTTGGATCTCTTGCTACAAACTCGCCTGGTCATAAGGATGGTAAGATCCACATCCACAAACACTACTAGCTGTATAAAGCTTTGGAAATGGTTTGAAGTGACTAGGCAAGGTGAAAAGAGTAGTTTACCATTGTTTTCCTTGCTGAGCCAGAATGCTGCAAGTGGAAAAAGTCCATCTAAGTATAGGACATGGTAAGATCAAGAGAGTCGGATGAATGTCATTGCTAAGCTTCGCTTACACCTGAGAAGTTTTAGATTCGTAGGTTTCCGCGGCAATCGTTTGTTCTCAGCATGATGTTGCTGGGTTCTACCGCGATGTGTGCTTTTAGTGACGACGTTTCACCAACGTTGCAGTAGGCTTCTTCAGGTTGAAGACCTGACTTTCCGAGTTCCACCATCGTGGTTAATCGTGCTAAGAACAGCCTAAGAAGTTTTTATATTATCTTGAACAAGACTGAGTGGAGCAATTCGAAAACACATTTTCCTTCATTCTGTGTCCAAAGAAAATGGAAACTATTTTATTTATCAATGCAAACCGGTGTAAATACAATATGGCAAACGTAAGGAAATCTCGAAGTATTTGTAGCTCATCTTTGATAAACTGGAAAAATTCCAGTGACAACTGTGCCACTGCATTCAAGAATCCATTAATAATATGCTCCTTCGCGTCAATTGAAGGAAACACACTTCTATGCGAGTAATTATTTTTATTACATTCAACACTTCAACTTCATTCCAACACTTCCAATGAATAATCACCAAAAATAGTTCAGTTTTCTGTCGCATAAACATTTCAGAGATATGAAAATTATAACAAGGGAAAGCAAATTTACCAATTCTCATTTTTAGCAGCAAGGTAAACGGGAATTTTTCAGGTGTAACATTTTATTGATTAATTTTATTAAATGCTGTTGATGAACCCTACAAAAAGGTAAAGATTTTCCGTCAACGTATCTTGTTAAAGGATGCTAGTGATCTAAACTTTGAAACCCTATATTTATAGTAGGGGTTAGCCCAATTTAAAAAAATTATGTCATTCAACTATTTTACATCACGATTTAAAGTATTGGACGTGTTCTCGAAAAGAATATACGTCACGAAATTGCGAATAATGGAGAAGTCAAGAGTTTCTTTAGTATCATTCCTTGTATTATCAGTATTTAGTACGATATCTTGATTTTTCCGAGCCTCCGTTCTCAAATTTCAAACTTTCTATCTGCCCATTACATAAAAGAGACTAATTTACCTTAGCTCCGGGAGACAATATCTCCAGGTGTGTATGATGGAAAATTTGAAAAGTTTTGAAAAGTGGAATGAAATTTTGCTTGCCAGCTTATATGATCGAACGTCGCCAGCCAATGTGTGCGTGTGTAGTAGGGGAATGTGTCTCGCAGACTTTAGTCGTGAACGTGGTCTGAGAACAACTGTTCATCTGCGGGCTTCATGAAATTGAATATCTCCCTCTTATCTTAACTTTGAAAGAATTTTATTACTTTTCTGTCGTCTGGCGAAAGTTTAATCCCAAAGGTTCCACACACGGGAGCCACCGGGCGCCTTTTATCGCTCTCTGATGCATGCATCACAGAGTTGCTAAAGGATATTGTCTGGCGGTGATTCTCAATGCCAATTATTTAAACATTCCTTACTTCCAACAACCTAACTTATCGTATAGGTAACCTACTTTATTTAGCTTGTCATGACTTCTTCCTTAGATATCAATGTAATATAGCGTGTATATTGATTGGCTATGATTTTTGATTCCGAGTGAGGATATGTAATTTTTTTTTCATTTTCGTTTATTTTATGGATTTTAAACATATATTTTTGTTTAAAAACCATCTGTAGTTCCATAACTCTATTTCTTGATTCGAAAGCTTATAATCACAGTATTATGTAGTTTCAGTTAAATGCCCCCCTTGGAATAGATTTCCTCGTGACATTGATAATCGCCATCATAACCACAGTTGTTATTAATAATAACTTCAAAAACTGAAACATAGGTGTAATTTTAAAGTTTCGTAATTTTATACGACTGCATCAACGGATATTTATCAAAAATATAAGTTTGTAAATTAATTAAACTGTAAATCCAAAAATGAATAACTGTAAATCTCCATATTGAACATGATTACGTGTTAATTTTCGCAATCAATCTGCTAATTTAATTTGCGATAAAAATCGTTCCCTAACAGTCTACTTTGCCTTTCGGCGAATCACCGATAGGACAATTTCTATGTGACATATAGCTAATTAAAAATTAATATCGAATTTTTAATAAAGTTTCTACATTTCCCGAAACTCTCATCAAACTTGAGGTGCCTGCAAAGCAAATATAGATTGAAATCGATACGGTATCGATATTTCCACAGCCGTAGAATACTCTTTCTCTACATTATTCTTTATATGTAGGAACATATTGCCAGTATATTGCAGCTGGACTATTTTTTTCAATAAGGCCTTTAACAAATTTGAATACAGTTTAAATTGGAAAAGATTCCGAAATATATAATAATATTCATAAAATAG
>KZ308128.1:1045590-1060030 GCA_000376725.2 Ladona fulva
ATCGCAGGAGAACGAGGGCAAGCGGCTGCATTTGACAACATTTTAAGGCGTATAATTTGTGATTATTCAAAACAAAAATGTTCAAAGCAAATATGTTTCATTAAAATTCGGAAAATACGTTGATCAGAATTAGAATGGAATGGGTGACAACAAAATAACTCAAATTAATCAAATATTCGTTCCAAAAGGTGTACAAATGAGTGGAATCGCACACTCCATTATATCGAATCAAAGTCTATTGTATTTTTATCCTTCCAGATTCGATTATACTTTTTATAAATACATATTGATTGATTCTGAATTTTAGAATTTATCAGTTTTGCTTGTAGACGGAAATTTGCGTAAAACTTAAAAATATTGCAACCATGACAATAAGCATACAACATAAAATTTTAAGCGTCGATATTTCTGTGATAAATGAGCTTAAAAATAAATGCAAATATATGACTAAATACATATTCATATTGTTCGGATTTTTGCATAAAGTATTTGATAACGTAAAGAAAGTCGTTGACGAAAATTTCGTAAAGGTTGAAATAAAAATTCACTTCGAAACCCAAAAATAGTAGTTCGTTAAGGGATGATTACGTACGTGTTCTCGAGCAGGCTTAGATAAATATTTATGGCTTCTTGGAAAGCATTCCATGATAAAATTGAAGGATTGGAAAATTTATTATTATCCAAACAATATTCTATTATATTTAGGGCAATTTAATTCATCTTCACAATTATATTTTTATTGGCGGATGGACGTTTCCTGATATCCTTATATGATTTTTAAATTAATCGTTTCCATTCAACTCTTAGTGAATAAAAAAATATTCGTATTCGGAGGTTTACGAAAATTCTATTAATATAATTTCTAAATAGTAAAGGAGTAACATAATAGTATGCATACACAATACTTTCTTATTTTAAAACCATTTAAATCATTAATGGAAACATTTGTGTAATAATGATTGTGAAAGGCATTGAATTAGACCCCAGTAAGAAGAGCAATCTAGTAATTGCATGGAGAGAAACGGAGAAAAAGTGTTGAGAAGGAAACGGAATAAAGAGAATCGTAGCCAAGGGAGAGGAATAATAAGGAACCCTAGGGTAAAATCTGGTGCGAAAAGCGGTAATAAGCTGCTAATGTTCGCTAAAGATATGACATTAAACATAATAAGAAGAGAAATCGATATTTTGGCCGTAACAAAAGCTTAAAAAAAATGCCTCTTTTCAATTTCACGACTGCTGCATAGAATAGTTCCTTCTACGCCTAAATTTGAATCTTGTAATTCTCCGTGAAGTGAAAAATCTCAAATATACTGTGAATGATGCTTCATGCTGCTTCCACGGTAAACTGACGTTGTTTTATCGCGAAAGGAACAATTCCTGGGGCATTTTCAGTGATCAGAAACATGACCTGTCAATCACTGACTAAACGCAGAGGCTGAATAACCTTTCTCTCGCCGACGTTTCCCCCAACGGAAGCTACTAACGAATAACTTTCGTGGAAATCCATCGTGTTACTGTCATTTGGATAATGACTTTAGAAACTGGTAATTGCAAGCGTTATTTGAGAGTTCAAGAAAAATACAATCAGGGCAATAGGCAATATATATCCCATGCCCACCAAGAAACGCAATGAATACTGCTCTAGTCAAAACATGCTTTTGCATGCAAATCAGGAGGGAAGAAAGAATATTAACGGAAGATTAGATTAAACAATGATGCAATATAAAAATCTACTCAAACCTGAAATTAGAGGAAGCCTGTAACCAAAGCTTATAAATAATACCATAGGAAATGTTAAGTGTCCTCACCATTCAAGATATTTTAATCCACGTATCCTTATTATAATTCATGGGTTAAGAAAAGAGGAAATGGGATTCAAGTTCCTAACGGGAGGATGATATTGAAAATTTGTGGTGATAGAGAATGTACTATACAAACGACAGAAATGAAAAATAAGGAATATAAATGCAAAAATTAAAAAAACACATGTTGGAATACAATTAGATGACTATGTTACTAACGTTTATCCAATTCAAGGGTTTCCATACTTTTTGAGTAAGAAATACTTGGCGGGTAGGATCTATTACATTTCCTAAAACTTAAACATAACTTGGAAGAAAAAAAAGGAACAACTTTTCACTAGGAAACTAATTCCGTGTTTAATAACAACTTTGCATATTACACACAAACTAGTTTTTGTGTGTAATATGCAAAGTTGTTATTAAACACGGAATTAGTTTCCTAGTGAAAAGTTGTTCCTTTTTTTTCTTCCTGGTATGGATTACCACAAAGTAACTCGCAGTTCGATGGATTTTAAACATGACTTGTCTCGGAACCAAAGCAAGAGATTAGGATAAGGAGTTTTATTCGAAAGATAACGAAGTAACGGATGCTTATTATATATCAACAAAGATATGTAATAGCGGAAGCAAATATGAAAGAATGGAATAAAGATCTCTAGGATTGAATGGATGGAAAGAGAATAAACTTGTAAACCAAATGAAACACGTGTAAAAGGGAGTTCAAGGTACCGCAAAGAAAGAAAAAGAGAAATGTTTAGTCTAATATAAGTGTGGAGACGAAACGTATTCTTTCCCCGAGATGTCGCATAAGCGCTGCTGCTCCAACCAACGGCAATTCGTTCTATCGCATAAACGAAGGTGCATTTAATCGTAAACCTTATTACAGGAGCGCAGATAGGCCAATGGGGGAAGAGTTCAATTTCTGGCGGAATGTAAACACGGACCCTTTGTATCCCTTCTCTCATTACTTCCGGTGATTGTTTGATGAACTGTGGCCCAAAGGTAAAGTTAATAATGGATATTGCCCTGGTTGATTAAAATGAAAGGGCGACTTATTAATCAAAGTTATTTGTGACGGACCTTTCTGTATTGAGGTTACGTAACGCAGCCGTAATCCCGAAAATCGATTTGGATCCATCATCCCTCTGATGCGATGAATGGAATTTCGCTAAATCGATCTGAGCTCGCTTTGATACATTATGCCTCTTTGAAACCTTCACTCCGGTTCAACTGCGGATGACCTTGAACCTTCACGGTCCGAGTGATTTTTTAGAACACAATGGGAGCCAATAGCTTTGTTTCCGGTACGAGAATTTAAGGGATACGCGAACAAAGGAAAATTTGTAAAATGATGACACTGCAGTTTTTAACGAATAAATTTTCATCTTCAAATTCTAATTTAAATTTTCTTTTTTTACCTTTCCATTCGACAAAAACACTTCTTGAAAATTCATTCATTGTTCCCGCATAATGGTATTTTCAGTCGTAGTATTGTTAAAAGTGCTTCGACAGCTGAGGTCATTCCACCCGTAGGCTCCCACCGGGAATCTAACCCGGGACCGCTTTCGTCGAAATCGAACTTGAATTACCTTGGAATTGGCAACAGAGGTTGTTGCCGCAACGTCGGAATCAGCCAACGAACTTACCCAGTTGACATCCCGAGAAGATTTCTTGAAAACCATTCACCGGGAATACATCAAATGCATTTTTATATTTTTATGTGTTACTATCGCGCCCCGAAATTGAAAGAAATGGGAATTCGAAACATATATTGCAACCAATAATCAATTTTTAAATTTAAACTTTTTATAATTAAAGTAACATTCAAAGAAACACTCCTCGTTTCATGACACGTTTTCCTAAAAATATTTTAAGAGTTTACAGCTGTAAAATGATCCTACATTCACAATGTGAGAATGAAAAATTGCATTAGAAATAGTGTTGCATCTGCAGCTTCTCAGTAATAATAATAACTTTTTTAATGGAAACTCAAATTGGATCTATTTTAATAATTATTATTTCAACGAGTACAAACAACAGTTCCCTAACAGGAAAAATCCAACTATCCGGGACTCGAACACTGGACCTTCGGGTTCGATAGCTAGCACACTACCACACCACTCCGCCTCCGCGATCTCCCAGTATATGCGGAAAACAATAAAAAGATGGTCTGAAATAGAGCAATTGTGTTTTTTCTAAATAAAAAGTACGCGTTAAGTGAAGACCTCAAAACTTTAAGAGGAAATTAAGCAGAGTGAATGTTGTTTCGATCTTTAAAATCACATTAGTGATTTTCGTATGGTGTATTTATGCCCCTTTAGAAGAATTACGAGAGAAGGACGAATTTTGCCTCTTTTTTTCCGCCTCTACTCTTCTAAACGTGGAAAACTCAGCATGATTTCGAGAAAAGGAATTTAGCTCACGGAACCAAAAATGAAAACCTCAAAAATGTGCCAGGACACAGCATTCCCCTCTCTCCCTTTGTTTTCCCGTCACGGAAATATTTTTAATTTTCAGACCATTACGTCTCCCAATTTCGAACGAAGTCTGGGACGCGGTCAGTGATGGTGACGCCTCTCCGACAAAAATAGCCTTTGCTAGGCGGGGGTGCAGAAGAGAAATAGTAGCTCCCGCTATCGCAGATGCCGATCTCTTCCCTCCTCCACCGACTCCTTCTTTTGACGTTCGCTGCGCCGCTCAAATCTCAAAATTACAGCGGGTCCGGGGAATAGCCCAATTCATTATCGAAACTTGCCATCGCGGTAAGGACGGCCGCGCACATATGTGGTTCCAGCGTCCGGAAGCCGTAGCACAAAACCGCCAGCGACACTCCCGCGGAGATTGCTTACCCCGTGGAGTGCGAGCCGTATGGAAAACCTCCCTGGATACCTTTGAGCAGATAGCCGCACCTCACATTCCTCATATCTCTATCAAAGCTCGCTTATCTCCACCCAAAATTCCCCTTCTCTCTTCCTTAGTACGCCTATCTCCTGCTTTTATCTTCCTAACTTCAGCATTATTAACAACTACTACTAACAGTACCTGCATTGCATGTTCTTTCATTTGCGTAAGCTTAGAGCTTATTAACTTGAAATTATTACTTATAAATAATATTTCGTCTTAGAAATGTTAAAAGTGCTTCGACAGCTGAGGTCATTTCTCTCATATGGGCTTCCAGAGGTATTCGAACGGCAGTTTCCACCAAATGCAAACGTACTAACCACTTGGATACCCTGGAGCCCTCCCACAATAAAATTTACTCCTATTTAACTACCTCTTACTTACATATATTTACTACTTAAAATCCAATTCTGAATAAAACTTCAGTGGTTAACACCTGTGCCTTTTTCGTAAATGATGAAATATCAATCTGTGGAATTTCTGTGAAAACGACATTCTTGAAAACCTGAAGTACTATTGGTCGTAGCAGTCTAATTGTTGGGTAATAAAGAAATTGGTACATTTTCTAGTTTTCAAAAAAAGGATAAAAATGGAATGGGATGGAAATTTAAAGAGTCAAATCATTTCAGCAACAAGAAATGCTCTATAAATTACGATAATATATTACCTCTGAGATTCCAAAGAGATTTTCCCAGAAATCTACGTTTGGTGAGCAGAGTTTACTTCTTTTACCTACTTAGCTTTTCTCATTACGAGTTTTAAAGATTTGCTTTCAAATTACTGCTTTTTAGGATTTCTGAAATATTTAAACTTTTATGAAAGTGCCCAGTGCGATATTTAAACAGGAATGGGAATCAAGGCCACAGTGGTGAATTACAAACAATATTTTGTTTCTACTTGGCGACTGAGAAAAAGACTTTATCATTCATATATTTTACTCCATATGTTTACCACTTAGTTCGCATGAAATATGATGTTGGTTTTATCTGGCGCAATTTGTTGTCTATAGAGCCTTGTTTACATTATGTACCAATTTTTCATGTGAGAGATGAAAATCTGGAGTGCGTTTCAATTTAAGAAATTAAGGGCCTGTCCGAAGAATATTACTCTCTGGCAAAGACTTTAGTTCTCTTAATTGAAACAATGAATTTTTAAATCATAGGTCTAAAAAAGAGGACGGAGACCTAATGCGAAAGAAGAAAATTGGAGTACCTCGAGGAAAAGGGTTTTGAGGCTTTATGGGAGGCCTAATTAAAAACTTCCCGAAATAAAGGCCCAAAATAACCGCGAGGATAATGAATTCGAAATAACAGCAAAATCTGGAACTGTTACAAACTGTTGACAAATAAAATGACTCAGGTAGATTTCGAGTCCTAAGACACTTAATACCATATCAAAGAGACTTTACCGTAAACAAAATGTCGCGGCGAACATTTGGTTTTATGTAAAAGGTTCTTAAAAGCCTTCAACTAGAAAGCGCTGACGTTAAATCCGACAATATATCAAAACACCCCCACACTCCACCTCATTGCGGGAATAAACCCAAACAAAACTGAAACACTTGCCTTTATTTCCGAGAGGCTAATTTTAACGGATGAATGTCTGAAACAATACGCACGGAGATCTACGACGGGGTATTAAAACAAATCGCGAGCTACCTCCGCCCCTCGAAACAGACAGGGGAAAGAGATGGCACTTCATAAAGAACCGGTTATTTTTCATAAAGATTCCATTGCTTCGAAAAGTACCCCGCTCCCGAGTTAATTAAACGTTAAGACCTTTCATCTTCTGAAATGCAAGAGAGGAACTTCTAACTCTTCCCCTTATTCTAACATTTCTCACACGCCGAGTGGGATTGCGATCCGACGTCCTCTGGCGGAATGATTTTGAAACAAGCGGAGAGAGAGGAGGTGAAAGAGAAAGGGGAGAGCCATAAAGGCGGGCAAAGAGAAGGAACACAAGGGCATTACTCCCCTATAGCGCGTTTGTGCATAACCCAATCCCATTACGTTCCACGGCCATGTAAAAAGATGAACGTCATACGCCGCGAGCAGACAGGACCCGGGGTTTTTGCGCCAGTCGCGACGGCACAGGCCACCAGGCGTCTCTGCCAGCAAGACACGCGTCAAACTCTTTCTCCGTCACACGTAAAACTCCCACAATGCACGGCGACGTCGGAAGCGCGGGAGAAAGAGGCGGGAATAGGAGAGAAAGGAGGCGAAAAGGAGAAGTGTAAAAGCCTCGTTATCTTCGTCCTAATTACGAGTGCCAGCCAAACGTACTTAATTAAAGAACGAGAGCGGGAGGGAGAAGAGAATGCTATGAGATGGCGCTCCGGTTATGTTCTCTCAAACGGAGAAAGACTTGGGTAGAAGATGATAAGTGTCAAGGGTTGCGAAAAGATGAACGAAAGGGATGGGGAGACAGGTAATCGGACTGAAAGATGGGAAAGGATTGAATGCCATTTTGCGAGATGTGATATGGGATTGAGACAGTTCTCGAATTCGCCTCTCTTTCTGCTTGCGATGGAGAGACGCGATAAATCGGAATGAAATCGTAATTCGATTCCATTCCGGATTTAGTTTCGTTTTCGGATGAGATAGATGCGGTTTGAGTTCTCAGCCTACATTCTTCTTTGAGCGGAAAGGAACGAAAGTGATTTAACCCCTCTAAAATTTAATCTCGCAGAACTTCGAGAACTGGGATAGGGCGAAGTTCGAAATATGTCACCGAACGTAAAATTTGATGCAATTACCATGATATTCGTCTGAAATTGAATAAAATTGGTCCGAGAAATCTATCGAGAATACATGATTATGTCATCAAGTTCAATATTTTATTGTAATGCGTTATAATTCGGCTCATGACAAGGCATTGTGTTAAGATGCGTGTAACGTGACATGCGAAAGTAAATAATACGGAGGATACAACATTTTCATGATTACACGTGTTTTAAGGGAGGACATTAAAATGGGATTTTATTTGGCACATCTGATCACGCAAGAACACCTGTAACGATTACTTATCTTAACGTTATTCTCATAAAAAATGTACCCAATTATGCAAAATAATATTTCAAAGATAATTAACGGATGAACATCGATAAATAAGTTTTCATTAGAAATACTGTAATCCCTAAGGAGAAGCCTCTTGAGAGATTATTACTTGTTACCCGCAATGTTAATGAGTGTCCTTGGATAAGGATCCTCATAGCCACATGCGACACATATCTGACCTATAGTCACATGTGCCCAAATACTGCAATGTAACATATCTCAATTTTCAATTATATCTTTCCATTATTTAGTAATGAAGTGAGTAAATTATATTCAATATTTAATTGCTGACAAAATACTATACAATGAGATTGAAGATTACAAATGTAGATAATTACTTGCCTTCACAAAAAATCTCCAAAACCTTTCGTCGAATTGATTCACGTGCCCATTATTTCAATTAAAGCGACGAATCTATTTTATAAATCGGCAAATAATAGAATTATTTGATTTTAGGGCGATTCCATTTCGTCAAATTTAATTACATTTTCCGAGCGTTAAACAGCGGAACAAACTGGCAGAAATTTTATTATAGGCGGAAAAATCGCATAAATGCCGCAGATTTAGCGAAAACTTCGGGTCATTCTTTGATACTAATTGTAATAGAAACTTATTAGCTCTCTCCTCGTAGCCCAGTACGGCTCTTAACAAAGCAAAGAGTGAACGGAGAACAAAGATAATGATACAGAGCAGCATTCGGAACACGCCCGATCCTTGCCAGTTACAGTCGCATCGGTTCATGAAAGACTCACAACCAATGGCAAACCTCGGTAACCAAATATTCTGCCTAATTGGAGCGTAATTTGATTCTCGCCGTATATTAACTAAATTAAGGACTCGCTAAAACGGCCTTTCGAACGAAATATAAATGATAAAACCAGGCGCGGCGATATAAATTGACCTCCGCTCTCATCTAAATCAAAGTCCGTGCCGGGCCGCTACTACAATTTACCCAAGTTTCATTCGCACGAGTTTTGATACCCGAGTCTCTCCTTTCTGTACGCGGATCCCGCCTTTTTTTACGGGGCGATTCCCGCTGCTTTAGTCAATCATTAATTTTACATACCGCTCCGTGCTCTCGTTATGGTTGACAAAATCCCATAATTAATATGAAATCTCACCTTAGCTGAGGAGCCCGTTGCTCCGCGACCTTATGCTCTCCCGATTCCTCTTGCACACTAATTAATGAGACTTTGCACGTCCATTGGTGGATGAAGAGGGGGTGGGGCGGATGGTGGTTCGTTATCGTTCGGATAAACCGAGGCGCACCAAAGAGCACGGAGAGGTGAAAATTCGACTCCGGCAGCAATATGCAGCGGGGATGGGTAAGTTGGGCTCGAATTACATGGGAGTGGCGCGAGTGAATCGATGAATTCGGGTAAAGAGGATCGGAGGATAACGGAGTGTGACAAAGGGCGGATGTTCCTGAATACTGTTGAGGCAACACTGCTAAACTTGGTGTCGTGAAATATATTTTGCCCTGGTGATATTTTTAATTGCGTCATTAGTCATGAGTTTACATCTAGAATCAGTGTATTCTCGGTTAATTAATTTGATTGCGGATTCTCAGAAGTGTAAGAAAGTGATGAGAGAGAAATTTCGAAGGGTTTCTAAGCTGTGTCGTCGTTACACAGTTGCTTAACGAGTATTAAAAATACATTTTAAGACACAAAATCAAATTTTTATAAGTAAAATACTGGTGAGTATTATTATTACTATAGTAGTGACCAACTTATTACATTTGCCTTAAAGACGGGCAATTACGATCGGGATATATGTATGTAGCGCACAGTTTCGACAGAACAAGTAGAGGGTATAGTATTTCTTACCTTTTACCTATTCAATCTAATCAGACATGTAGGACTAAAACTAAGAAGACTAATAATCATCTTACATAGTAAACTGTAAAGTCTTGGCAGGCACATGTTCTGAAGGTAGCATATATAGCAAATTTTCAATCGACCATGTCTTACGGTATTATAATATGAGGAAACACCTACGTGGAAAGAGAGCAGATCATATTTGGTAGAGCTTTGAAGTCATGACACAAAAATATATAACAAATTACCTGGTCCCGCTGAAGACAGTAATAATTTAGAGTTTAGTGAAAAGTTAAATAAAAGTCTTCTGACCAAAACATTATATTTTGTGGATTAATTTTTCAATGAAAAACATTTCCTCGTTCTTTATAATCTGGAGTCATATCTAGGGTTGCATTCTATTATGCTAAAATTTGGTTTTCTGCAATCATATTGTGTAAAATACAATTTACTATATGTATCTCAATTACTTGCCCAACGCATGGCTGTGTAGACCTTTGAACCAAAAAATTTATTATCTTAATATTGCAGGGAGAGGTAACTTATACGTGCACAATATTTCAGTATCATTCATAACATACTATAAGTTGTTACCGATTAAATGATGAAATTCCTTTCACAAAGCCCAATTGAATAGTATCAACAGCATTTATAATGTATTTATAATCTATTCAATTCGAAATAGTATATTTCAGAATTTAATACATTCAGATAATTGTTCCCGGAATCGGTAAAGCTATAGAAATTCTATCGAAATGAAGCTGGAATATATTAAAAGAAATCTTTATCCGCTTACAGCGAATTGAAAAAGTAATTTTAGGTTTCATAAGACCTGCGTTTAAATCTCTCTATATTATTTCTGCATGGTTTATATCCATAAAACATGAATGCATTCCGCTTTTAATATTTTATCAATCAACACGGAAAGGATTACCAATATTGCAGAGCGTTGCCAGGATTGAGGTATGTACTACGAACAGTATTTCGTTGATAAGCGGGGAAAACGATTGTTCGTAGAGAACGGTCAGAGATGAAGGAGAACGAACAGAAAACGATGGGGTTAAAAAAGAATTCCCGAGAAGCAAAAAACGCCCGGCGCGCGCAGTTTATATTTAAGCCCAATTACGTAAGTTAATCCCTGGTTCCCGCAACTTCGCCCGGAGACCTCTACGACGAAACGGTCGGATTTAGTTTTTTAAGGGACGTGAAATACGAAGATGGGAGTGAAAAGAATTAAGTGCCAGATTTTCTTCTACTTGGCCGAAGATACCGTCTAGACTTAAGGATATTTTGGAAGGAGTCTGCGTGGGTGGAGAAAAGTGTTGAGAGGCGAAAGAGAGGTGCAAAAAAGATGACGGAGTCGAGGTAAAAGATGATCCGAAGGAGATGGAGGGTAAGCAGCGAAATACAGAGGAGATTGACAAGCGTGAGGAAGAATTCTTGTGGTCGAAAGAGTAAAAATGAAGGAAAGAATGGACGGCTTCAGGTGGAGAGATACATATTACCACTTATAAGGATGGAAGAGAGAAGTTGGAGTTAGTCATTATAGGCAACAGGTATTAGTAAGAGTGATCCGAATTGTATACCGAGTCTTGCATAAAATGGAAAACACAATGTATGTACAATTGCGTAGAATCTCTGATGAAGGAAACCAGAACTTCGTTTATTCTAACGGTTGTAACGGCTCGACTGATGTTGATGGTAAGGATTATGTATTATGTGAACATGGATTTTCGGTTGGGCACTGATAATTTTACGGCCGAACTTACCAATCCATGTTGGGACATTAGGATCCCCATGTTAAAGAATTCCAGAATCATGTCCACAGTGTCCCCAGAATCATGTGCAGGCAGGCAGAACGATTATATGAGATATCTTTCATGAAGAAACTAATCTATAACATAAAATATGACTTTAAATAATTTAACTATTGAATTTGGTATTAATCGCCGTGAAATATTCCTAGAATCTCTCATTACGTACAATGTACTGCACGAGGTACAACAGATTATTTTATCTTCCCAGAAACTTCTCTAAATGATAGCAATTTAGTTGACTAACACTGTAATTGTTGCCAGCCGACGGTGGCGTAGTGGCTGGCGTGCTAACTTTGCAACACGGAGGACCTAAGTTTGAACCCTGGACAGGACATTGTTTTGTATTTGTGAATGATTTAGTGTTAGAATTGTCACAATTGAGTTAAAGAGGACGTAAGTCAATTGAACATTAATAATAGTCAATAATTTAACATTAATAATAATGATGGACCTGCGGATAGCCATTTGGGTAACGCATTCAACATCGGAGTGGTGGGGATACGAAATAACTTAAGCTGTCGAAGCACTTTTAAAAAATTACTACTGTAATAATGACATAAAACGAAACAAATAAATAATTATAGACACAACGAGTGGCCTTCAATTATATAGGTGATAATGTAAAAATTACTAAAATATTCATGAAATACTACAGGGAAACCAAAAATTCCACCACGATAGGAATCACTTGACTAAATCTATAAAACACCAATATTCAATCTGCTTATTTATTTATATGCAATATAGATCTTGGGAACTTGCGTTGTCTTATAAATTTGTCTCCACATTTTAATCAAGTCGACAGCTAAACTTCTTACAGAATCATATTGCAAAGCTCCGATTAACTTTTGAGAGATGGCGAAACTATCGACTACTGTGTTTACGGTGATAAACTCATGTATTTCAAAAAGGATCACTCGTGATTTATAGGTAAATGGACAGCATAATGAAATAAACTTCAATCCCCAGACGTTGTAAGCAGATATGGAGTCGTAACTCTTTCGCATTCAATCATTTGTTTCCTCATAAGAACATTTTAAATCATAAAAACTGGGCTCATACTCCAACATGCTTCCATTTCATTCGAAATCTCAACTGTTTCGCCTTATAAATTTACACGCCCTTTTTATCCAGTCTCTCAAAGCCCATTTGTAACCACCTGTGGTTTTGCAAGAGCGATATCTTCCACGTATTTAGATTATCTTCCCCGAACGAGATCAACATCTGCTCCTCTACCTCCAAAGGGAATGCATTATTATCCAGACAAGAAAATAAACATCTTCTTTGCTGGAGATTTTTAAATTCCCTTAAGCACTCTATCGTTCTTCTCTAGATGAAAGAAAGACGCGCGAGAGAAAACACGGAGCGGAACACGAATCTGCCTTAAGGAATCAAACACGTTTCACAGTTGCAAACATCCGTGACCTCCATTGTCCGGTAAACAATGCCAACACGAGTTTCTGGACTATCTCCCGGGAAATCCTTCTCTTCCAACTATTTGACATTTTAATAGCCCCCGCGATCTTACACGGATATAGGCTGACCACGAAGCATGCTCTTAGGGGCGTTCATTAAAGTAGGTGTTTTACGAGGAAGCGAGTGCGACCAACATGCTTGCGGCTCATGAGAAATAAAAAGGGTTGAGATAAGCCCACGAAGGAAAGGATGAGGCGAGGGTGGACGCGCAGAAACATGCGGGGTTTGGACGGGCGATTTTGGTGCAGGATGCGGACAGGCCCACGTACTTCCTTATTCTATATATTGAAACTAAGAAACGTGATTGAATTGGGAAGAGAAAAGAATGGTCAAATTCTAAGCAAACCTTAGAGCTCTGCAAGTTGCAGGAGAGATGCATGAATATCGTATAAAGGCCCGGTATGATAATGTATACTTAGAGAGAACTTTAAGAAATATTCACTTTAGTGCCCAATAATATATTATTTAGAGTTATAATGAATATTGTATTTATTTCCTATACATATGATGGATTTGAATGGCTATTGCCCAGAAAATTCACTTCAATTCTAACAAACCATTAGATATAATACTGGGCCTCAGTATTTTTCTAAAGTACTTCTGCTGAGGCGGTTTTGCGCATATGGAACCCCTCCGAGAATTGACATAAGGATCGGTTTCAACAAAGGTTAACGCGCTACCCATCTGTTTATAAGGGAATTAGCCGTGGTGAATTAGCCAATGCAGTTAAACTTCCAAATGACCGTATATATATAGGACTCCTAGACGATGATCTTTTTCCTTTTCGTGCTTCCTAGGAAATAGAGAATCGTCTCACAAATTCTACAAAATCGACTTACGCTGGATATATACTGTGGGTATTTACATTTGTCATCTTTGTTTCTAAAATCGTAGTGAGCATATAAATGGACTTTCAGAACGTTTGTTTTTTAATAATCTATTTAAATTCGCCATTCTGATCTTTCTATAGTTTTCCAGCTAATAAACAATCTGTGAATGAGTTCGTCATATGTTTACATCCACTCTTTTTGCTACTCTTCTATTTATATGCATAAAACGTACATAAACCCTATAATCAAGCATTTCACGTTTTATTGCCCTATAACCAAGTATTTTACGTTTTAATTGATCAGCATTTGTCTTAATTCACTTTTTGGGTTACCAAAAAACGGAAATAGAGTTGGTTTTTTTTTGTATCGAGGATCTATAGTGGGGTATTGGATGGTCACTTTTCATAAGGTTCTTATGTTGATAAACGTACCTAAAAGTTGAAACATTTCTGTGTTTCTCGGCAAGAAAAACTGAAATTTCACTATATAATAAAGCGAAGGATATATTTGAGGATGAAAATGAAAAATTTCTAAATTTTAATTTTAAGCTAAAGGAAGGCTTAAAGTTTGATTCGATGTTTGATGATGTTGTGTTGAGTCGATATAAAAATGTATTAACCAAAGCGAGTAGTGTTAAGATTTGGCAACCATACCTGAGAGGTTAAACAAATTCCATCACGATAACCAAGGTCAAGGTGAAAGATGCTATAAAATAATAGACCTATAATATATAATTAG
>KZ308128.1:1074961-1103707 GCA_000376725.2 Ladona fulva
TAATAGACCTATAATATATAATTATATATAAATATAATAATATAACTTAGACCGATCTCCAACTTATGGTCATGACTAATCTAAAAATCAGATCTCTCCTCATATTGCGGCGAAAAGTTGTCAAATTGCTTAAAAATGGAAAAAGAATTACTTTTAAAAGCTATGGCATAATCTTGGCCATGGAAAAATGTCGAAATTCTCGAAATAAACATGAAACGCTCTTACCTTTTAGAGCGTCAGCGCAATTTCTGCGCAAGCACCCCCTGCCACACGCCGAAAGGCGGCTTGCAGGGTAAAAACATAGACATAGACATTTCTCATGTGGCGGAATAGCGAAAATTTCGATAGTCCTCAAACATTCTCCCGTGAGAATCTCAAACCCGAATTCCTCTGCAAAGACAACACTTTCTCCACTCCATGCGTAAGGAGAAAGTGACGCCGAGGAAGTAGCGAAAGCCCCTTGACATTCCGCTTTGCCTTCCGAATGGCCACACGGGGAATGGAAACTTACAGCGAGAAAGAGGAGGAGATGGGATAAAATATGGGACTGGGGATCACGATAGGAGAGTAGGAGAATAAAACGGTGTAGAGACGGACGCGAAAGTTTCCGTCGGGTTGAGGTGGGAGGCGTCGGAATGAAGTCCCATTGGACAGATAAGAAAACTCTCACGTGCCCCCGCTTTCCGACTTCGCCGAGCGGGAGATGGGGCCTATAGGACCCTTGCCGACCGCGACGACTTCCCTCGCTCCACTCCGGGGGTCGCCAACTAATTTATGAGTGGGTCAAAGTTCCGCTTCCCAACCCCTTTCTGAACTGGACTACGGCTCCGTCGTATCGGACCCTCGACGCCGCTACCAAGTGCGAGGGAAGTGGCGGCGTGTAAGCGGTAAACAGGCACAATTAATAGGCCAATTTAACGAGACGGTAAGTTCTGAGAGAGGTATGTCCCCTGCTGGAGCTCCCCTCGGCCTGTGGAGACAGCGGCGATCCCCCTGCGGTGGGTAAAGGGGAGCTTAGAGGCATTTGTTTCGTTCTAAAATGGGTGCGATAGCGAACGGCGGAGATAAAGGAGGATTTTTTTGCGAGGAGAGGTTGGTTTTGGCGGGAACCGTGTGGCGGGTGCCGGTAATTCCAAAAACCCTCCCTTATCTCGGGTTCGGGAGCGAGTGGGAACTTGAGCGATAAGAACCGTCCTCCGAGGGACGATTCCCGCAGATAATAATGCATTAATTCCATTCCTCTGAAGTGCGCTCGAGTCTCGGAAGCGTTGTAGAGTGAATATTTGGAGATAAGTGTTACTTTATGCTCACGTTCCAAGACGTCAAGCTAACGCTCTCGCAAAACGACATTGAGATTTGAGCTTACGTCCATATATCAGTAATTAACCAAAATATTGCTGGTTTCGAAATGCTACGAAACTAATAAACACAAGCGATATGTGGTGATATTTATCCATTTTTTCCTAATTTATTTACATTGCTACCTCCGCAGAAAAAAGCCATCTTTCTGTGGACGAAGTTGATTGTTGTTTGGTTTTTAGAATTATAAAATTAAGTTGCCTGACAAAATGTGCAATATAGATCTTGGGAACTTGCGTTGTCTTATAAATTTGTCTCCACATTTTAATCAAGTCGACAGCTAAACTTCTTACAGAATCATATTGCAAAGCTCCGATTAACTTTTGAGAGATGGCGAAACTATCGACTACTGTGTTTACGGTGATAAACTCATGTATTTCAAAAAGGATCACTCGTGATTTATAGGTAAATGGACAGCATAATGAAATAAACTTCAATCCCCAGACGTTGTAAGCAGATATGGAGTCGTAACTCTTTCGCATTCAATCATTTGTTTCCTCATAAGAACATTTTAAATCATAAAAACTGGGCTCATACTCCAACATGCTTCCATTTCATTCGAAATNAATAAGGGAACCTAGAAATTATATTGTTTAAAATATTGGTGTTTGTTTCAATAAGGAACGAAAAGACTGCAGAAAAAGCCAGGAAAGACTGTACGTATGTAGCTTAATCGGAGCAGGCTCTACACTTCTGACTTCGGGCTAACAATAAGTATATTTACCCCCTAATCTTATGCAGCAAGGAATACATATGTGTATGTAAATGTGACATTTCTCCTACAGAATAACTTAATTCAGTGAACTGAAATTAAGGCTACTATTTCTTTAACTTCAAAATTCGTTAGATATGATGATTATGCTGGATTACATAACCACCCTTGCAACAGCTTTACCCTCGAATTTCTTCATTCTTATTTTAGCTGCTAATGAAAAAAAAATAAACAAGAAAAAAAAAGGACACTAATTATGCGTAAAAACCATGAGATAGTGCCCACGAGGATCAGTCTGAGTTATTAGATTGGATTGTTAAACTTCGTTATAAACACCACCCACCTCTAACACGAGTCGGTTCCTCCCTCGAACTAACAACACCAGCATTCCTTCAAAACGGCGCCATTCTCCTTCGTTGCGACGTAAAAAAATCTGGCGCCGAAGCTAATATCTCCCTTTTCAAATAAAACTGCCATCCCCACGTAAAAGAACTATCCCATCGCCAACCAGACGTCCAAACTCTCCGAGATCAAGAGATCCGAGGGCCGTGAGGTAACATCTTCAAGAGAGGAATTGATTTCCGGACCTCCCCCCCGAAAATACCACCACTTCCATAAGGAGTTCTTAAAAAAGGCGTCTGGAAACGAACTTCTTCATAGAGGTGGTTCCAGGAAACCCCTGGCGGACACGAAAAACAACCGTTACGACCAAAAATAGAAACGCGTAAAATTGAAAAGGATTGGTCTCTCTTTGGACGAGGTAAGCTTCCAGGAAAGAGGGAAGGAAAGATTCGGGAGTGGAAAGATTAGGTTCTTTCATACCCATGCGAACTTTCAACCTCTCTCGCAGCTGAAGCCAGAAATGCTCAGACAAGCCCTTCCGATGACCCCCTATACTTTTCGAGGACGATTTCTAAGGCAGTAAAGAGGAGCTGTGACTGAAATTGGCCGCGAGAGAGAAGTACGGCATCGTATGTACGTGTGAGGATGTGCGGTAGACGCGGAGGCGGCGGCGGGGGTGGTTTGCTCCCGATCGTACCCATTACGCCCACGACCATTACGGCCATCATTCCCCCTTTTGGAAGCCACTCGACTCAATTCGTTGAAAATAGGTGGAAATAACGCCGAATAAGGTCAAGGGTTTTTATTAGTGACCGTTGGAATTGCGGGCGAAAGAGTAAAAGGGGCACGTTGAATCAGGGCCCGTTTTAATATTTACGTTGCGAAGGGCTCGAGAGTGCTGGAGAGGCGAGAGGTCATCCCACTTGGGTTCAAGAGGCTAAACTCATCCTACTAGGATTAGCTAAGATTTGCCCTAAATACTTTTCCTTGGCCTTAAAAGGCCAGATAGCGGCTCGCGAGCAACACTTGGCTCTTAGATATCCTTGGTAAGTTGTCCTCTACGTCTACATGTAACCTACCGGGAGGCAACCCTTCGGAGTATGGCACGGAGTGCAAGAACATTCATTCTCTTTCTATAATCTGTCACTTTTCAATCTCGTCCACGAAAAAGTCAAATTATGAGGTGGCTGGTTGTAGTGTCTCTCTATTTTTTCGAAATGTGTTTTTCCAAATTATCCGAATTGTGTGTTTCAGAAAGTCTTCACGGGAGACTAACCGGATTGTTTCTTGGTGTAGAACCAACGTTTCGGCCACTTTCACCGTGGCCATCTTCAGGGTGTATCTCTCAGTACTGAGGGATACACCCTGAAGATGGCCACGGTGAAAGTGGCCGAAACGTTGGTTCTACACCAAGAAACAATCCGGTTAGTCTCCCGTGAAGACTTTCTGAAACAAACCATTCACCGGGAAAGCACCAAATCCTTCATATCCGAATTGTGTTGTGCCATCAACATGAATTCAAAGTACTTATTTATCGTTCAAAGTAATTATTTCTCTAAATTATTTGTTTCCAAGATTAAGTTCCAAGCTATTGCGCTGTGATATCACGGCTAACTGGTAGCTCTTCTATCGAATTTTTCAGCCAATGAATATTTTTTGAGTTTTTTTTAGATAGGTAAGCGGATGTTATGGTGGATGCTCGCCATTGTAAGCCTGCATGAAAAACTCACAAATTAGCAGAAGAAAATAAATCTTCTCATTCTCACTAATGCATAAATCAGTACTGCACCTTTTAGGCGGAATTTTCGAGCTGTATTATTTTGATAAGTGCTTCGATAGCTGAAATCATTTTGCACATATGGACCCCCACGGATAATCGAACTCCGTGCCGATTTTCCCAAGGGCGAACTTCCTAACAGTGCGTCTCGGCAGTGTTTTTGTTTGCTTTAGGATTTGGGAACAGGAAAATTTAGTTAGGAAACGGTTTCATCTGACGAACTTGATCTCGGGATAATTTATCTTCGATAGCCTAGTTACCGCATTACTCGATAAGAAGTTGGAAAAAATGTCTAAATTGTATGGTTTCTTCATAAATACAATGCAATACAACAATACGTCTTTATGTCTAGAGGATGTATCGTATACTCTCATGTACATTTAGCAACAATCAATATTCTATTCTTGAATATCTCCTAAGTTAAAACATGGGTTATGTTTTGTGACTTAAGGAGAATTCTGGGGTTACAAGATTGCTTAAACTTCATTTACAACTAAGTTTCATAAATATTTTTCTATTCCTTGACCCTTTGGAAACACTTCGGGTTTTAAAATCGATAGATAAATCGATTTCTCTGCGTAGTGACGATGCTGCGAAGTACGTGATATTTTAATTACAGAATACAAGGATATAAATGGTAGAATGCAACCAATAAATACCCGTTTATCTTTGATAAGCGACCATTATCGGTAGTAACGTAAGCCTCAAGTACTGCATTTCATTTTCCCGGATAGCCAAGTAGGCTGCACGTTTGTCTTTAGTGAAAGTGGTAGTTGTCGAAGTACTTTTAACGATAATACAACAATAACAATGCTCCTTAAGCAAATAGACCTCTACAAAGTAATACTACCACAATTTTTCCAGTGAGCTCATATCAAAGTCCTATTCTCCACAACATTATTTTTCACTCATCTATATCAAAGTGCGAAAAGTATTCAAAAACAATTACGGAACAGGCATTTAAGGGGAATAAACATCACCAACGAACCGTCAAAATCCCTAATCGGCAGCAACCATTATTACGCTCGAGTTCACCTATCGTAATGGAACATCTCATTAGTAAACCCTTTGATTTAAACTTCCCCGTCCTAACGCAAGACCTCCTTCCCTCCGATCATTTCTCTGAATCTGCAAACGATCATCATTAAATCGATAAGAGGAGAATTCGATCCAACCCTTTTTTAACGATCCCATTAACCTTCTTTTCCGATGAAAAATAATAATGCACGGTTTGAGTGGAAAGGAAAAAATTTCGCTGAGGGCAGAACGAGAGAGAATGCAAAGACATGGAAAAATCCCTCACTTTTGCTCGCATAAACACTCCCTTTCACCCGCCTCCTTTGGCCTTCTCCACTCAAACCCGCTCTCCCTTAAGACCCACGCAATTCGCTCCCTTCTCCACTTCTCGCCCGCCCCCTTGCACTCCACCGCACTCACAACACCTCCCTGACCAACACCACTCAACCCTTATACCCTTTTCTTCCTACCCTCTCACCATCCTCACTCCATTCCTTTTTAGTCTGCCAAAGGAAAAAATGCGGGCACTGAGTGGGGAGTACACGCGCCGGGAATTGAGGATACCGAGGCGTAAGCACTCCCAAGATAATTTCTTCCTTTCCTAGTTTCCCTTCCTCAATTACAACACCCCTCTAATAAATTGCTCAAATGACTATGAGTAATAATTTTCTGGGGGAATTAGGTGAGGGTAGGGACGAGTATGGCTGGCGAAAGGAGAGGGCCTGAGTGGGAGTTTTGGGGAAAGTTGTGAAATAAGGAGGTACCGATGCTTTACAGCTCCCCTTTCGGGCACTCCACTCGGAGAAACCCTCATCTGCGCCTTCGTATACCTGCTACATGCCAAGAACATGATGTATAGAGAGAGTGATAATCGTCCTTCTAATTGAATTCTGGTCGGACTCGGAATGCTTGCCGGACTCGGAACTTAAATCATTTATCAACGTATCCTAGGGTAAAAATTTTGCGGAGATAAATATGTTTTCTTTCTGGAGCACTTGGTGTTCCACGGAGAGATTATTCGAGGGTATAATTCACCTCGGAGCTGAAACGTTGCGAAACTTCCGCCATTCTCGTAATTTAACTGTCAAATTACACGTCCTCATATTCATGCTTCTCTAGCTGAACTTTGGATATTTTCGAAATGAATGTTAATGATAATTGAGTAAACAGTGTACTTCAAAATTGTTGAATAATTTTGCAGTGAAAGGTAAAGTGAAATGACTTGGCTGTAACTTCGTGAACATCCACCTTGCGATTAATTCTACCGAGTATGACGTACTATTGAAAACAGCCGTTCCATAGCGATTACTCGAATTTATGAAGCTACTTTCCCTTTTGCCGAAAGTAAATTAGATTCGTGCAAGTTTGCAATAAAATATACAATAGCAGTTAATGCATATACGTTTTTTGTATAAAAAGGACTTTTACAACCATCCATGTATTTAGGTATTCAAAATGTAATTATTTATATTAATAAAAAATCATCTTTGATGGCTATATTCTTTTCTAAGTCAAGTAGTCGCTACATCCACAGCTGATCGGATTGATATTGGCATTGAAAGCAACCAAATAATATTTTCCCATTACGGACCAGTGAAGGGATTTCTTCAGAATAAACAAACGTAATAAAGCCAGGCGAGATTCAGATTCGAATCGATCTTCAACTTTTCGGACAAATGCCCGAAACCGATCGCGAATGCTCTAATTCAAGATGGTCTTACATACAGCACGGATGGTTAATGGTGCAATGATAGGCAATTAGACCTAAATGTAGAAAAATATTCTTGTAGTTAACTTCCTCTAAAGAAAATCTATTATTAATGATTATTCATTCAGTATCCGTGGGATGAACTTATGAACAATAGAACCGATGAGATATACCGGTGAGTAGCCCTTAGGAATGACTAAACACGGAGTACCCACATCCGAAAAATATGTTGGAGAGCACTTAAGAATCTCGGCTTTGTGAAGAGAGCAGTCGGTCAGAGCGACGAACAAGTTCACGAGCGATGTTATTTTGCATTAGTTAGACCTCATCTTGAGTTTGTATGTAGTGTGGGACCCTGCCAATAAGTATTGAATTTGGGAATTAGAAAAGGTCCAGTGAAAGGCGATAAATTTTCTGAAAAATTGCTACGATAAATCAGTGAGCGTTACACAGATGCATCAGACGCAAGATGGGAATCTTTAGAAGTTAGATATCAACCAAGGATTAATTTAAATAAATTTAGAGAAAGCACGTTCAGATATGATTTAGCCGATATTATCAGATCACACTACAAGGGCCGTTCCGATACTGCGAGAAATATCAGGGAAATAGATGCTAAAACGAATCGATTCATGAATTCAATTTTTTCCGCGAACAATACGCGATAGTAATCGATTAAGAAATTAGAGTCATGGTGCATGCACTCCCTGCCACAATCCGAAAGGCGGCTTGCAGGGTACTTACATGCACATAGACATGCTTCCCGAAGAACGAAGAGGAACCTCTATACGTAATACCTCCCTAGAGTAAGTACCTCCCAGAAGTTATAAGATCCGGGTTCGATTCCCAATCTTCTTCACTTCCGTTAATTCCCTATTTTTATTTTGTTCTCTTTCGATGTTTATTTTGTTTCTCTCCTAACAGTGCAAGTTTTATTCACGATTCTTTTCGATTAGGAGAGTTGGTAGTAACACTTCAGCAACTTAGTTAATTTTCCAAATGGAAAACTTAAGTTCTAGTATCCCCAAATTACCGATGTTTGACGCGTTTTCAAGAATCAACGGATTCGACCCAAGGAAATGCTTATATCTTATTTAGACTTATTTCAAAACTAACAACTGTTCCTAAAGGAAATAATAACGTTTTATTGATCCACTCGTATCATCAAAATCAGGTCGTAAAAGTGACTCCGTTTTAAATACAGCCCATGAACATGGACGTAATTTTGTTTGCCCAAACTATTCATCAGGCATATTTGACCTTTACACCCGTTGAAAGCGCTAAATGATACTCATGTCGTAAATTCCCCGGATGAATGGCAAGAGAGTATTTATGACCCTCGTGGAGATAAGGTTAGAGAAAAAAGGAAAACAAAGTCCGCCCCTTATTCAGCAAGTGTATAATTTCATTAATCATAAAACATCGGAACTCCTGACCATAAATTAACCCTTTCATAGCTACGATGAGACACATTTTAAGACCCAATCCTGCCATGAAAACTGATCTCTCTCTTTTGGATTACCTCATTCCTAGGTAAATATCTAATCAGTCTGCGGTACTTAGGAGTTTTCCTTTCCCTTTCAGAGCGCTTTCTCGGCCTTAATAATTCATTTTATCATCCATTTCGTGGGGCGGGCACGCGATTGGGCGTGGGCCCGTAAATTTAATCTCGGATCTTGAAGAGATCGTGTGATTACGTTGTGAAAATAGATATTCTCCGTAAACGATGGGACGTAAAAGTCTATGGAGAGATGTTTCGCCCTCATTCAATCGTGATCGTAATTATGGCATAGCAATGGATATGATCCCGAAATCGATTCGTTTGCGACGTCGTTAATTAAAATTCCCACTATGCTCGTAACTGGAGGAATTTGGTAGTATACGATACCTTAAATTGTGAGAACAAATTCCGGCAAAGTAGCAAGACTATCTTGTTAACGAAGTATAAGCTTGTAGTTGAAGAACGTTAAAGCCCGTTTTAGGCGGAATATCAAAACTAAATCGATCTTTAGAAAGATTTAGTAATCGTAATTTCCATCTATTTATCTGTTACTTGCTATAATAGGGTTATAAGGGGCTAACTTGGAGGTGGAAGGTGGGCGAGTAGATGAAGTCACGTACTTTGCAAGTTAGCCTGCGACGAGTACTTCATGGTAGCAATGGCGGTAGATATGCTGAAAGCAGAATCCTCATTTTCCTTCGTTTCGGTGCACCGAGAAATTTGGTTGAAGCGAACTTCAGAATTAGGTAAGTTTCTGAATAAGGTACTACGTTTACTAGCTATTCCCATTAGTGTACTATCTATGCCCATTAGTTTACTAGCCATTCCCATTAGTAGAGGATAAACTCCACCGTCTAAATTTTTCAGCATGAGAGGTAAAAGTTAGAGTAGTTATCGGGGTTAACTTATCACACAATCATAAATTATATTTATCTTTTAATGGGATTAAAATTAGTTAGTTCCTAAAAAGTTTTATAATTATCTCAAATATTTGAGATATTTTCAGACATGTAATGCGGAGATACTCTTTTAAGTGCAACGTTTTGTTTTTGAATAATTAGAAAAAACCTTCTAAATGTATGAACTTGTAGACCTCCATCATTAATTATTTACAAATTTTGCACTAAAATTTATGGCACACCATAAAATAATCCAAAATCCGGTTTCGACGTGACTTTAACACCATCATAACATTTAAAGAAGAAATTCGTAAGCTTTTATTACATAAACGTATTTATATTTTAAAAACTTACCTGTCGTATACATTTCAACGTAATAACTTAATTAAAATATTTATTTACTAAGATTCCATTTACGAAGTATTCCACTTCAATATTTTCGTTAACAGCAATATTAACAGTTCTATCTCAAAATGTACAGGCTCCTACAATTCTTGCATTGACGACCCGTATCCTTATCTATTATTTATCTTGGATCTAAAGCCAATATCTTAAAGGACCAAATAAATTCAATATAAATAATACTGTTTGGAAAATTTCATAGTGATATGGAAAAATATTTTTCATCGATAGAAACCAATTAATTCATATAAAATTCCGACTGAATCATCTAATATATATAATACCTGTATATTACATAAAAGGCTGAATATGCACGCAGAAGAGACTGCAAGATTATCAAGGGGGGTTCAGACAAGGTCGTTCTACAACAGACCAAATCTTCGTGCTGAAGCAATTTATTACGAAGAAATTATTATTGAAGAAAAGTATTACGAATATAATATCGACCTACATATCCGGTTTATGGACTTCCGGAAAGTTTTAGACATCATTAAAAGAAGACAGTTACTGATGACATTGATAAAACAAGGAATCCCCCTGAAACTAAGAAATCTGGCCAAAGTAACACTAGAAAAAACATTAAGTGTGGTTAAAGTAGCAGATAAGATTACATATGTTTTAAAATAAATGAAGGAGTTAGATAAGGAGATGCACTCTCCACCCTTTTGTTCAACTTAAACTTACAATTAGAAGGAGCATTAAAAGAAATCTACGAGAATGGAACATTGCTAGATCGACAGATACAGATAATTGCCTACGCTGATGACGTCGCCATCATAACTAGAAATATGGATACACTTAAAGAAACATTTATAAAATTAGACCAAGAAACCAAGAGAATAGGATTACACATAATAGTAGAGAAAACAAAATGTTTATCAAGAAATGCATATAATGAACGATTGCAAGACCTAACAATAGCAAGCTATAAATTTGAAGGAGTTAAGGTATTCAAATACCTAGGGATTCAAACAAATAATAAGAACCGAAAAAGAGAATATGAACAAGATAGAATTCAAAAAGCTAACAAAACTTATCATATTTATTAAGGTATCCTCAAATCAAAGTTAATTTCGAATTCTACAAAAATGAAATTATATAAAACATTAATAAGACCAATAGCAAATTATGGAACTGAGGATACAACACTAACAACAGCTGATAAAAATTATTTAAGGATATTAGAAAGAAGAACAATTAGAAAAATATACGGACCAGTCTTTGAAAATGGCCAATGGAGAATTCTACATAATGAAGAAATATATCAACTAATAAATAAGGAGGATATAGTACGTTTCATAAAATCACCAAGAATAAGCTGCCTAGGACACGTAGAAAGAATGCAAGATGACAGGATAGTTAAACAAATCTTCAAAAAGACTGTAGATGGAAAAAGGATAAGAGGCAGACAAACGAAAAGATGGAAGGATGATGTCATAGAAGATCTGATAGCAATGGGGGTACAAAACTGGGAGCAAGAATCCAAAAGCATGAAATCCTGGAGAAGCATTGTAGTGAAGGCCAAGGCTCACATTGGGCTGTAGTGCAGGAGGAATAAGAAGAAGAAGAAAATTCCGACTATTTACAGATGTTTTAGTTGTTCTTAATACAATTATATACACAACGCGACCCGTTATGAAATTACTTGGAAAGTTGGTTCGAATTTTCACGAGCGCACACTCACAAGAAGATTGAAATTTCATTGAATCAGTTTTAATTTATCATCATCACAAGTATTCTGCCTATGGGCAAGTCCTTTTCATATCTATTCCTCCATTCTTTCCCGTATTGAGCCAATATCTTCATTCCCCAATATCCATCTTTACCTTTCAGGTGATCCATCATCTCTGTTCTTCTCCTTCTTATCATATTTCTCCCTACAATCCTTCTGATGTTATTAATCCATTTCTTCTTAACTCATGTCTTAACCAATTCCTCTTTCTCATCCTGATTGTCCTATGGTTGTCTTTTTCAGTCATTTATCCTTTTCAATATCCATTCATTTCTTTCTGTTTTCGTCCATTTTATCCTCTCGATTTTTCTACACATCCACATTTCACATGCTTCTAAATACATTTCAATCTGCTTTTCTTAGCGTCCAAGTTTCGTGTCCCTGAAGCAAAACAGTCCAAATACTATTTTCTTTCTTAGTTCCACATGCATCTCTCCTTGTAATATATTCTTTTTCGTATTGAATACTTCCTTCGCCATAGGTATATTTGATATGTTTCCTCTCTCACTTTTCTATTCTTCTGTTACCTTAATATTAAGATATGAGGCATTTTCTTGTGCTAAATAATTCTTATTAGTATTTTAATGTGTTTATTTCCTTATATCCTCATTAACTTTGCCTTTTAACTATTTTTTATTATTTATTTTTAATCCATAAACTTCTATTGTTTTCCGTAATTTTTGTACCAGAACTTCTAATATAGTTTTGATTAACGAATTAAATTGAATAAACGGCAAAGTGCCTCCAAAAACATCAGATAGACTTTTTGCGCTGGAATACCAAGGTGTGCACAAAATCCTTCCAATAAAGTCGACTTTGTCCCTATTGTTTGTGCAATAAAACAACAAGCATTTCAAATGTTAATTGAGAGGGGGAAAACGGGTGTAAGGGGGATGAGAAATGCGAATGTCCCTTCCGTAGTCCCGGGACCAGCCCTAACTACCCCCGCTCGACCGTCGAGGTGTGACCTAGGACCCTATTATTAGAGTAAGGAAGACGAAAGAGAAAATAAGAGAAAGATAAAGAAGGAGGAAGAGGGGAAGGCAAGGAAACATTTTCTGCGACTCGGGGGAGATGGGAAGACGGCGAGGAACAGCATGGCATAACTTTCTTGGATGGATACCCGAAGACAGAGTCGCTAACACATTTTGTTATGTTTTGAATCTCGAGGAAAAAGGAAAGAGATGAAGAAAATCTTCGCCGTTGAGGAAAAGGTTAATTACCAATCAAATAAGAATATTGTGTAAACAGAAATAAGGCGAGGAAAATAGAGGAATAACGAAATAGTAAACAGAGCAAGGGAATACAGCAAAATACGGAAGAATACGGAAGAGTGGGCTGACGAAAAAGCGGAGGAGCAAAATAGACAGATGTATTAGTAGGCGAAGAGGGGAGAAAGTTGGCAACGGCATAACTGGAGCAATGGAAGTATAAAAGAAAAAAAATTCGAGCGAAAATAAACGCGAGCGATAAAGAAATTAAGGGAAAGAGGGAAAGAATAAAGCAATAGTCTGTGCGCATTAAGAGAAGAATAAATGTCATCTCTAATTTGTGTCCAGAAAAATGAACTCGCTACAATAAAGTTATGTCTTGGTCTTTGATTAAGAATAGAAAAGTTGTCTCGGAGGTAGGCGAAAGATTAAAGGGGACATTTACTAAAATTAAATAAAATAATATACGACGGTGGAAACTTTTTCCACTCATTATTCTCCATTTAATATACGCGAGTAATTGAAATTAATTGGTAACAATATGCGTCTGAAATAGAGTTAAATGAATGAATACAGAGTATCAGAGACTTGTTGCTTAAGGAACGGTCATAAATTGATAGTGATGAGAATGGTACTACTACATACTCGCCAAGTTCATTCGAAGGAAAGGAAAAGGTATAAAATTGTACCCGTATAGGTGTGTCCACCCGAGGATAAACAGATGTGAAATATAGCGACATGACTTGGACTTGAACCCAGATCTCCCTTCTTCCGAATATCTGCCTGGAACGTGGGTTCGAGTGTCAGTCATATCACAATTTTCCACATCTGTTTATCCTAAAGTTTATTCGACCCAGAACTTGAGACTCCTCGCTGGATGAAACGACTTAGAATGTCTTTACGATGCATAGGTAGCTATAACACTAGACTGATGTTTCATTATTGATTAACTGAGCCTAAGAATAGGAAGCACACAATAAAACCCTTCCATAGCGTACATTTTTTAACTATTTAATCTAAATTTGAATATAATTATGAGGATAAATACAGTATAAATGTAAGCTGTCAGAAGTTTCGAAATTTAAGTACTCCATGGCAACGGTAAATTTAATATTTACGAATTTACTGTTTCATAACTCAACTTTTGCATAAGATAGCATCAATAGCTGCTTTGTTTCTATTCGTGCTAATTCGTAACAATGATACTTTTCTCACCAAATGACAGATGACGAGGTGGCCGAGTGGTTAAGGCGTTGGACTGCTAATCCAATGTGCTCTGCACGCGTGGGTTCGAATCCCATCCTCGTCGAAACTTTTTCTTTCCAGCAAAAGTTAGAATATCAAACAAAACTCAGATAAGTCTGTCAAAGGGGAAAATGTTCACCATGATAGACCATTAAGGAACCTCCCGGACGAGCTTCACGTCTACTTGCCGCGAATGACATCGTGAGCTACCTTTGAGATGACTTATCCGCTAGTATTCTTTTATAAGTTTTATCTTAATTGTCTTTATTTGCAATCATTTCTGTATTGAAGTTTATTTTATTAGTTTAGAAATTATGAATTAGATATTGACAATTCTAACATTATTTCTAAATTGTTAAATGTTTATATTTGCATAGAAATTAGATCAGTTATGGCCAGATAGGAACAAAGAGCATCATCAAAATTACTATAAGCTGATGATTTTGGCTTAAGACATCTTTTTAGATTTTTTTATAAGAATTCATTAAATCCTGGAAAATCAAATCGTTAATAAGTTACAAGCCAGCATCTTCTGACATTGATGCGTGGTATGCATTATATATCCTAAGTAAAAGCAAAGTGACCTCACTAAAGGCCAAAATATGAAATTTCGAAAAAGTAATATGTTACATTCAACAGCTTCCTTTCATTTTAAAGCTTTCTTTAAGAGATATTCCTTTTAAAATTACGACAAGCGTCTATTGTACTTAATAACATATTTAATGTTAGAGATTGATATCGTCGTTTAAAATTAAGATTGATGGTTGAAAAAAATCATTTCAGATACAACAGTTTCAAAGGAGTATATGATTTTGTGTCTGGGATACAAATAGCTAACTCTGGAATTATTTGAGGAAGTTTTTACAGAAAGCATGTTTAATCGTGCAGATTCTCAGATATATTAACGTGCAGATATTAATGTTTACGAAAAACGTATTGTAGCTTCCAATACTTAGAGATTTTTGAGTGTGTGGTTTGCAATAGCACGAGTTTGGCCACCTCTAGAATAAATCCATAAATGATATTATCTATACATTCCTTTCTATGCATCCATGACAACTCACAGGTAAATTTGTGGGTTTTGTCTTCAAGAAATATTGCCATTCGTCCTCTACCTACTCCAAAACTTTCCAAATTTTAGAATGAATCCATCCGAATATTATTGTCATACATACGGTGACAGCATTTGGCTGGGGGAAACAAAGTTCAGGTTCAGAAGAATTCATTTATGTGGAGTACAATAAATTATGGAATGAGAATTCATTTATATGTGGAGGGCAATACAATTTCTAAAACTAGTTATGAAGGACAATAGTAATGTTTTGAAATCCTTATTTTACAAATGTTGATTCTGTGGGAAAAAAATGAGAACTGCAGCCAAAAATTTCATATATGAAATTCTCTTAAGCTCAATCCTTTCAACTGTAAACACCTTTTAGGGAAGCGAGAAATAAGTAATTGATTACTGAAAAAGGGGCCTTTAAATTTAAGGACAGAGACTGACAAAATCAATAAATCCGAAGGAATTTCTAAGGAAAGGGCAATTCTTTAAAATAGTGGAACGTCTGTAAAATGGCGGAATTTCATTTATAATGGCAGACTGTCTTTTATAACGAAGGACGTGTTGTCATCGTAGTCATAACACATATCTGCGCCATTTCATAGAGGAATATCTACGAAAAGAGGGTACCGAAACATTCCGCTTTAAAGCCTTCCCTCTAATCAGCCATCACAATCTGACCATCATAATTGCCCGACACCCTTAGTGGATGCAAGGTTTCAAAGTACGACTTCCCCTACACTCGATAGTTCCCACCTCCCGAAACCCCTCTCAACTTTTCAAAGAAGTTAACCAACCAACTCACACTTGCTAAGTTTCCCCTCGTCTCTCTCCCAAGAAGTCTCTCCTGCATCTTCCTCTAACCACATCCCTTGGTCCAAAGCCTTCGTCCCAATTTCCCATCCTCTCTCCGCCTCGGGGGACCCGTGTGTCACATGGGCAGAGTCCTGGATTAGGCCGGCAGCGAATGCAGCGAAAGCGGAGGCAAAGAGTGGGGCGGAGAAAGAGGTCCCGACAACAAGTTTTCCTTCCATTGGAAGCGAAAGGGGCACGCGGAAGTGGTAGAGAAAAGGGAAAGAAAGGAGGTGAAGGGTTGTAAATGAAGAGCGATGAACCCGAGTAAATGGGTGGCAAGGAAAGGGGTTTTCGGAGAGTGAATGGAAAAGGCGTACTAAAGGGAATAAGGGAGGAAACATCTTTTTCTTAAAGTCTCTAAATGCGACATCGAAAGAATACATATATAGAGCAGTGGGAGTTCGTAGGAAATGACTTTCTCCTCTCTTCACTTGAAACGTTCTCCACTGCGTTAAGCTTTAATATCAAAGAGTATGGGGTAACTTGTAAATGAGAAACGGTATTAGATCATACGTATAGAAAGAAGAGAAGAAGAGATATTGAAGAAAAACTGGTCTCTGACAGCTCAAAACGACACAATTGTTCTAAAATATTTAATCCTTTGACACGGCAATTATCACCTGTTGTTAGACCGATGGTCTGGAGGGAATGCACACGCAGGGAAAAGTCCGGATCTTTTTTCTAATATATTTATTTAGATATCATCATAAAAATAAATATTAGACGTTATTTATTATTTAAATAATCACATTTTATCACTTTGCCCTAACTGTTTGTGTTTTGCCTACAAGTTATTTATTTATAAACTTTGGATTTTAATTTTAGACAACCAATTTTCAAAATTTTCAAGTTTTACACGTTCACTGCGGATCACTCCACAGTTGGAGTAATAGATGCATTGGAAATGGAGACATCCGCAGCGAATGTGTTAAAACACAATATAATATTTTCTCTATGTTTCTACAAAGGGAGACGGCAAAATTAATTACATAGTCTCCTCGATCCCGGCCGGTGGACCACCTACTATTTAGTACATTACAGATCAGTAATGATATCTCCAAGTATTAAGGATAAGATATAATAACACCGTTTTTTATTGAAACAAAAACGCCAAGATCGGGTCCATACATAGTGTTCTTTTCGGTATGTTAATATGATCCAATATTCCTAGATCAATGCCCTTTCTTTCACTTGTTGGTAATTTATGTCATCTAACAACCTTATTTGCAGTCTTGCCCTCTATATTCTCTTGCTACACCGTAAGTTTTTACTTTAGCTATCCTTATCCTTCTCCATCGTCTCCTTGCTTGTTTTCCTACCAACTCTCCTTAATTCCCATTCTACACCATATGGACATCTTGTATGCCTCCAATCTTTGTCCTCTTAATTTCCAATATTTACACCCGTACAACAAATTACTTCACACCAAGGATTTAACTAATCTAGAATCTACTAATTTGGCTTCGACTTTGTGGTAGTTCTCCATTATAAATAATAAAGAAAGAACACTTCTACCGTTACCACAATAATATTTTACTGGACGACCATGGTTTCGACCGTTCGGGTCATCTTAAGGTGGAAGATGACCCGAAGACCACCTGAGGATGACCAGAAGGGTCGAAACCATGGTCGTCCAATAAAATATTATTGTGGTAACGTTAGAAGTGTTCTTTCTTTATTATTTACGATTTAACTAATCTTTTCATGATTCCTTTATCAAGATTCCTTGTCACCAACACCCTTCTAGCATTGATCCACCTGCTATGTTTTCCCCCACCATTCTCGATCATTAACTTAGCTAACTTTCCTTTGATAAACTTCATTGCATTTGCTTTCTTTATATTTATCAAGTTCTGGTACGGCGGAAAAATGTCTACATCATCAATAGAGGTCTATTTCAGTAGACTGCAGAGTAAACTGCAAAGATTTTGCAGATTCACACACAAGGTAATGAAGTTAGTTTTTTATGTGATTAACCTTGCGCATTAATAAATATAGAAAATTGGGTGCCTTCCGGTGAATCCTGGAGGATTACTAAACCCTTTTAGTCCATACCATATCACTTTGTAAATTCAATGAAGAAAGAAACTTACAATTAGTATTATAAAGAAAATATGCCCTAATGCTGTGGTCAAAACTGCTCTATAATTTCCGATTGCCCTTGAAGAAGTAATGGTAAAAGATTATTAAAAGGGCTCCCGATAGCCAAGTGGGCAACGCGTTCGACTTTGGTGAAAGCGGTGCTGGGTTCGATTCCCGGTGGGGGCCCACGTGCGAAATGACCTAAGCTGTCGAAGCACTTTTAACAATACTACTACTAAGATTATTAAAATCGAGTTGCGAAGAATAATGTATGAGGAGATACAAAGACTTGTAAATGAAATGAGAAGAGTACTGGATAGAGTGTGGTGGGAGATTAAACAAGAAGAATCGTCCACAAAGAAGAAAACAGCTCATTAAAAAAAGAGTAATTGTACTCGCACTGAAAAGCAATAGCTATCATTTAGTTGCTCGGAAGTGCTAGAATATACTGGACCTCTTCGGAATGAATCTTACGAGGAGCATATAAAGATCTAATATGGGCTGTACTGTAATACCAGCTTGAAAGAAAATTCGAATGTTTGTTCGGTCAAAGGGAATAATGTAAGAAAGTGGAATGAAAAGGTGAGCACGTTAGAAAGTGAGAGACCCTTTACGAGAGAGCAGGACAGAGATGAAGCAGGTTAATTGTGGTCGATTTTCTTTAGATGCGAGACAAATGAAGGAATGTATTGTTTGTAAAGATTGATGTAAGTGTATGAAGAGATAGGTGTGGGCAAATAGAAAAGTAAAGCGGTAGATTTCGTTAGCACAGGATGATAGTTGCCTTCTCTGATAGCGTGATCGATATGTTTACGTAAAAACGCGTATGTAGAGAAAATTAGGTTACTCACCCATTCAGAGTACTAGCATACTGAATATTTTAGAATGTATCATCTAAGGTACGCAAAATATCCCTCTCTAAATTATAACGCAAAAACCTTATCATTATGTTGGATCTTGAAATCCCATACCCAACCGCCCCCTATTTCATGGGATTCTTATCCTACATCACAGCAATTTAGTTTTCACCTCGACCACGTGTATCCTCTTATCCAGATTCATTTTCGTTTCCCTCAGTCCAGATAATCCTTTTCCCCCAATTTTCATCCCCTTATCTTACCCCTTCGTGCACCTCCGTCCGAGGGAATGAAACTACTGATCCCCTTGGCTAACTTGTATTGGTGGCAAGAGGGCTTATAAAGGGGAGTAGAGTAATCTAAAACTATTCCTCCACACAAACCCCTTTATCTCCTCTCAGAATGATTTTGAAGTCACATTACAACGTGATGACGAAAAGGGCGCGAATTTTTTCTCACGCCTCATCAATGATTTATAGCTTCAACTGAAAGAGCCAAAGGATTTTCTATGGAATCCGGGATATGGGATTCGGTATTTCCTCCCACCTTTGATTCGCGGGTTCGTACCCTTCCTCAAAGCAAAGGACCGCGATGAATTTTTCATCGCCTAAACCGGTGCCCTGAATAGCTGCATGTGTCTTCACGTCTGCCTAGGCGGCTGCGATGATATCATATTTGGTGGCGTAAAGCACTAAGGCCTCACCGATAGGACGGGCGTTTGCTGCAGAAATACGGTAATAATGAAGCTCCTCTACACTACGAGATCTGCAAAAAACTTTTTCGAAGTATACAAAGACGACATATTCCCGGAGATTGCGTCATTCGCTTTTCTACCACGCAATTTTCGTTTATTTATATTTGGGCGAATACAACATTTTGCTGGAGACATAAAATATTACACCGTTTGGTGATTTTGGCCTGTGTCCAAAGTGATGTATTTGTCAGATTTGGGCCAATGTCAGTCGACACACCTGCACTACTCCCAAGGACAATGCTCCTGAAAAAAATAGTAATGCATACAGAAATACACGTATGATAGACGGGTTGCAGATTTTGAGGGGTAAAGCTTCTCTATAGCGCAGTTTTAGACTGCAATCTTTGGATATTTTTGAAATTCTCCTACACTAATTTTATGCTTATGCAACTGCTTCAACCGAGGTACTACATACCTTAAACATCACTCTACAATATACGAAACATATTAAGAGTTGATGCAATTTTTATCGCTCCTAACTACATATAGTGACTCCTTTAGCCCCTTAGGTGGTTGCCCCAGAGTTCACGTGGTGACCAGACCAAGGACACCGTAAAACTCTGGAAAAGAACTTCTATGATATGAATATGAACCTTGAATATGATAGTTGAGCTATTGTGATACTTTTTGAGTTACTTTTTCCTGAATTAGGCGGTTTCCTTGATCTGGTCACCGGAAGAGCTCTGGAGTAGCCGTTTAAACAGCTTAAGGAGTACTTCCCATTTAATAACAGCCGTGTAAACTTGTTCTCTCACAAATTGATACGTATCTTAACGGGAGTTCTTTTGTGCCAATGTTTCTGCATTAAACAAATCATTCCTCTAAAGAATAATAACCTAACGAATTGATAACAACTTCAAAATACTATCGTATCTTGAAGATTATTCGGGCAGCTCTATAACTACAGTTTTTATGCAAGCAATAAGATGTCAAACAAGATTTTAGTTAGTCTTTCCCTTAAGTATTGATAATAAGCATGTTTCATTTAATTTAAATTATTAATTTAATGAAAATATCATTGTTAGGTTGAGTAAAAAAGTAGGGCTCAACTATGACTGATAAAACTTGTTATAAGACGCTTATGATTCAAACTTAGAGATATGATCTATTCATTTAATTTCAATTTATTACAGTAATAAGCACCAAAATAAAATGTAGTGAAAAGGAAGTTGAAAGTGGAAAAGCCCTTACGAATCGGCTTTCTACTAAAAAGTCAATTGTAAACAGAAAATGATGCAAACTTTTATATAAGGAACTAGCTAATAAAACATATAAAGTATAAACTGTAAAGTATATAATTTTACAACCCTATAACTTTAAAGTGTACTGTGCTTATAGCTGTGAATGATTTTGCATACCATGTTAAATATATAACGTGTTAAAGTATTAAATATGAGGGAATGTAGCAAAAACGAGTAAATTAGGATTTAGGATAGCTTTAAGATCTGCATCTGCATTCGGATTAACAAGACAAGGATCATTTAACCATTCTGATTCATGTTTCCCAATTTGAAATTTAGATTGTTCCTATGCTTTTTATAATCCATATGGAATTGAAATAATACCATGGACAAGAGTAATACATTAGAGTAAATCAGATCTGGATGATCATTGCTAAAATTAAATTGGATTAAAATTAACTCCATATCGGAAAACAGGAACCTCTAAAGAACGGAGAAAGTGTAGATAAAAGAACGACAGCGAGTTAGGTGAATGATAGATCGTTGAAGAGCAGAGGGGAAGCCTGTTTGAGAAAAGGCGACAATGGATGCTTCTTGGATGCGTCACCTCTTTTGGGAGTCCCACGAGGAAAAAGAGAATGAGATTGCGTAGAGGGAAAGGAAGATGGGAAAGTGAGATAGAAAGGGATCTTAACATCCAAAGAAAAAATAAATCTTTTTCATAGGGTTAACTTATGAGATAAAAGTATTCTCTTAACTTCATATCTAGTTGATGGTTGTCCTCAGCGTAAAAGACCCTGGAAATTGCTGTTAGAAAGGGAAAGATGCTTTTAACCAAATTTCTGAAAGAAATGGTAATCACATGGTCGTGATATTTGTGCGATCTGCGCTAAATACAAATATTTTTGGAAACTCTCGCGGGACTTTGCCAAAAATAACATCAAACTAATAGCTAATCAGTTAAACATTAGAGCACAATTTTCTTCGATTTGGAAAGGAATGCTACCTTACCATATCAAGATGAGTAAACGTTTGTTTGGGAATGATTTAGTTCTTTTATGGAACCGACACATCCTGCCAATAGAGTCACGTGAGGCTCTTTAGTCCCTTGCAATTGGCTCTGAAGAAAATCGAAGATTAAAATGAATGCAAATTTACGCATAATTTGCTGTTTTATACTATGAATTTTATTAAATGGAGCTAAAAACAACTTACAGTTTCAAAATTGGAATTTTACTGTAAATTAAAACCGTTCCCAGACGAGAAATACATAGACACTCTAAGGGAATCTTAGCTCAGGACTCATACTAAAAAAACTGATCGATTTTTCATGAGTTCTGCGGTTATATACCTCCTTTTCTGCATATATTTTGCGATGTAGCTTCCTGTAGTCTTACATTCAGATTTCCCTAGCTTCAAAACTGTACGTGTTGTCTCAAAGATTTTAGAATAAAAAGAGGAATTACCATACGTAGAGGCGTGAGCTCTGGAAAAACCCATAACTAAGGAATCGAACCTGGTGCCTTCATCCGAAAACCGGAAGATTTGGATACGAGTCCCAGTCTCATGACACGTTTTCAACCCTGATTCTCCTTTGAATTTTTAAATCGATTTGAGGGAAAGATATGATGACCCTTCCACTTCAAAAGTTTGCCTACCCCTGATATAGCTGAATGGAAAATTCTCATAAGCGGGATTATTTTGATCGTTTTAGAAATGGGAGGTCGCAAGTTCTGGGAGATAGGCAGATGCGCTGGATGAAAGAGGAGTAGAATTCTTTCAAAGAGCTTTCCTTTGCGACGGCGTGTAAATGCACGATCGAAAGAGAGAGTCGGCGGTGAAAGAGGAATATGGATCGGGAAGGGTTAAGGAGGAGAAAGGGAGGCGGGAGGAGGAAGACGTCTGCCGAAGGGAGTGAATCGGTAATGGACTCACGTACTCGCCATTACGTGGAAAGGCGACGCTCGTCGGAGGCCGATTTTGGTGCGAAACTCGGCGATTGGAGAGAATTCCCGAGTGAGGAATAGATGGGTTGAGGAGAGGGGAAAGTCGAGAGGGGATGCGGAATAAGTAAGGGTTGAGGAGGGCGCAATAAGCTAGGGGTAAAAGAAGACGGAGGTTGGTAATTAAGAGTTCATAATATACAGAAAGGAGCGTTTAGCACACGAGATCTTCAAGCTTCCGTGGTAGGAAAATACTTTGGCACCATCGAAGATTCTAAGAAGTTCTTTACTTGACTTAATTCTTTCCCTGTGAATAATGTGAGAAAAATTATCTCGGTTTCTTAGCCGAGTAAAATCACGGATTACCGACGTTTCTGCCACTGAACTCACTCCTGTCCTTGTCTCCTGCCACTGGTAACCCTTAGGGTTTTGTGTGAACACACAATCATCACAATTTTTCTTTAACCTATTTGCTTATTTATCACTGCCACAAAACCATGGAATAAGTACTTCCGCTTACGAAAAGGAAAAAAGGAAATTTTCCATTTTGCGGAAACTTTGGCTGTCTTCCATGATTAGCTTCAACTTGATTCGGTTCGTGAGAGAGATTGAACGTGATAATTCGAGCAACCAAAGTATTTCTTGTTTCACGAAGCATGAAGGTTTAAAAGTGTTTCTAATTGGAAAGTATCAAACGCGGCAATCTCGTATCAAGATTATTTTATTTATTCCGCAGCTAAGGAGAATAAGAACAATCCGACGAGATTGAGCTTTAAAATTTCCAGGAGACATTATCTGCAGGGAAAGCCCGCCCTAAATTCGTTCTCCTTACGACCCCTCAAATTTACCCAATGCAGTAAACTGAGGCTGATAAAATAAATAAGGCATTCTAACTCTTCAGTTGAGCCTTTTTCCAGGCGCAGTTCATTTACTTGTTTAATCTTTGATTGAAGAATCATGAAACGATGATAGGAAATCGATAACAAATTTGTATAGTCTCTATCTCAGGAACGGTTCAGAATATTTTTATCCACCTAAGCGAGGAGTATTCTGAGTGTCTTCGTCGATAGCTTATTTGAGATTGCAACCAACCTAATAAGTGATAAATTAATACAGTAGATAAAAATATAAATTTCTTCACTGAATATTAATTTGTCAACAACACTAGATTAAAAATCACAAATCCTCGTTCCGACACAGGGCTTCACTGAAAAAGCTGACCGTTGTGAAATATTTGAATTGATCATAAAACGATAAAAGGAATTTCCTAGTCTCCTATTGCCTCATACTAGACCATTATATTAAAAACACGTATTTTTAAGTCTTTTACGCGTTCTCTCCACCCTAAGCGACTATTATTCGCTTCAGTTGTCAAGAAGACAATACCTGCTCTTAGACCTGCTCTAGTTGTATAATTTTTATATGAAATTTATTCTACAAATTTTGGTTGCGTAATTGAGAAATAGTTTTCGTAATCGCCCATATGAGATTTGAATGCATTAGTTGTGTGGGTATTAGTTATAGATGTATGTATTCTTTTTCTAGCTATATCTATTCTTCCTTTTGTGTTACTTGTTGAATTTAAATTTGTTTTTTCGTGAATTAAAGTCAATAATATTTTTCCTGAGGTACATTTAATTGAGGAAGAATTCGTTTAAATTCACTTTTATCATCGTACGAAGAATACATTTTCGATTGCCAAAAACCAATATTTCCGCTATAAGTGCAGCCATTATTTTGATATTTACGAAGTAGAGGCTACTTCTTGAGCAAATTCTGCTAAATATCCGACATCCAAAGTTCTAAAGATTTTTCTCCTTGACATCGTTAAGGTTCAGGTTGAAATTAACTTTATGGTTGATGAAAATAATTGTATGAGTTAATCAGTCAAAGAAAACTAATAAGTTAGGAAAGGATTAAATTCAGTTTTAATCGTTATGGTAACATTTAAAACTAATTTCCAATCCATTTTTCAGCATATAAACTCGATAATGTATTCTAAAACAATATTGTAAAGATAAAATTCATTTTTATCAGTTATCCTCCATTCTCATTAAAAATTGGAAGGTCTGTACAAGTTACCGACTAGAGAGTCATTTATTTGGATACATAAGACTCCAACCATAAGCTACTACAAGTTTTGGAAAGGATATGGGGCAAGATAAGAAGTGAAGTAGTTTTTCTTTTCTTACCTCACTAAGCCAAAATTGATCAAATGAACACTTCCATAGAATTTAGTAAGGACTGACCAAAAAGATTACTGCCATTCAAATTCACTCATATCTCATTATCTTTTATATCGCTACAAGAAAATGGCTAAGAAAGTGTGTCTGATTCTCTCCTTTACAAAAAGACAAATGGAAAACTGCCTCTATCAATACATAATTGTAAGTACAACCATAGACGTGACATTTCTGATGATTTCAAGTCGTCCATAATTTAGTTCAATGCCTCGAGTACACGTAAATGTAACATAAGACATATTTAACTTCTGAATATCAAAATTTTCTACCTACCGATTTAACCGTGTTACAACGCACGCATGTCTATCATTGCGTGATCCGTCTCGTCAAAGACTCGTGCGATTCATTATCGCTTTCAACAACGCAGGAGAACTGAGGCGACTACTGATATGGGCATAGGATTAAGAGGGAAGGAAATAAGAGGTCGTAAAAGATGAAATGAGTAGGTTCTTCACGGCCGTGTCCTTGGGTTAAAAGGTGGGGAGGGAAAGGTAGGAGTGGCCGAAGGACAAAAGTTTGCGGAAATGGCAAGGGATCGAAGGGAATGTGGGATGATCAATGGGTGGATTAAGAGGAAGCAAAGAAGAGGTTTTAAAAATTAGGGAGGAAATGACTGGGGACAAAAAGGGGCTGAAGGAGGTTGGGGTAATTAATGGAAGGCAGAGAGAGGAAAGGAAGAAATGGTTGAGGGTGAAGGAACAGCAGTGGAGAGGCCTTGCATTGGGGAAAAGGTAAATGACGAGAAGAATCATGAAGAAATGAGTAAAGACGGAGCTAGAATTAGATGAAGAAGCATTAGGCCGTTATAAATACTGAATTACTATTAAAAAAACTCAATTTTAATGGTCATGGTCGTGCTTGTATAAATCCTGTGGTTTAGTAAAAGTTTTAGTTAAAATGGAGTTTTTTAACGTTAATCATTACCACAAAGTCACTCCTGATTCTGTGTCGTTTACAGAATTACTATTCAAATCAAGTCCTAATATACAATTATAAAAATATCGCAGTACATTTATTACTTTTTTAATATCACGCACTAAATGTTATGATTATGGATATATTGGAACCCTTGAGTACACATTTTGTAAGATTAGATACACTCGTAAAATGTTGCGTTTGACTGGTTAATGAAAGGTTTTCCTCCCAACCTCGGCAATGTCTAGGAGAATGTGTTACACAAACTGTTACAGAGGTTTCATTGATTATTACACTATGCATATTCTTTAGTTAGCCATCAATTCACAATATATTCATGATTCCCTTGTAATTATCATAATTATGTATTTATTAATTCATCTTTTCAGAAATCATGCAAATTCCAAAAATTATCGTCCTATATTTCCGGATCCGTAATGATGAATTTTTTATGTACTTTAATTCATTTTTTATAAAAAATATATTTTTTATTTAGATTCAACATTTTTTGTGATAGGCCTTATTTTCTACTTGATTATTTATGTTTCATTTATTACGAACATTTTAACCTTCTACAATGACCCGTTTTCGAAAATCGTATAAATAAATTGGTTTAAGTAATAACTAGCAAGGAACGCGAATTAATAGTGTTTTGATGCCTGATGATTCCACTCTTATGCACTTTTTCGAACAACAGCATAAGGTTCGTATCTTCTAAAAGTAGTCTATGATGAGATCATGTGGAAAATATGATGGCTTACTTACATTATATATTTGCATAGAAATAACCCTTATTTATTTTAAATTTTTTAGTTCATATGAGTCATATCGGACTCACGGTTAATTATTAAATTGGATCTCAAACGCTAATTTATTTTTTAGCAATGTCATGAAGATATTTATTTATATTTTATCGTGAATAGACTAAGGTGTACCTCACTAATCAACCTCGAGTAAATACCATTTTCTGCTTCTTATGAATGATCGGTGTTAACGTATTTCGTAAATATAAAAGGCGTTTCTTAAGAACTCGTATTCTGAAAAGAAACTACATTAATTGAATGTTATTTCAAACATCGAAAATTTAATTCAAAATGTATTATTTCATTTCCTTTGATTTACTTTCCTCGGATATTTCCTCTTGATGCAATTAAACTTTTTAATATGAAATAAACTTTTTAAGTGAGCAAAATTTGCGGTCAATTCTTTTATCAATCGAGAATTGTGACCTTTTAGTTGTTCAAAATGTCATACATTTATCCTGGAGAGTAGTATTTAAAATTTACCTGTAATTATATCAAAAACGTGATTTTTTCAAATAAATATCCGTCATTCAGGAGAATCAAGATCGGTTATATTAAATCTAGAATTCTCTTACTCATATTCATTCCACAGCGCGGAATTCCCATCAAGATTTGTGGCTGGTTATCCTAGTTATTTAGAGGTAAATAAAATATAATCTAATTTCTAAATAGAGAATGAAAGATAGGTTTTTAACATTCCAGGAACCCATCGGCCGTCAGTGTGAATAAAAGCTTTAAGTTTAAAATGATAAGTATTTATTTTTCTTGCTCACTAGCCAATATTTCCACAAGCAAATAATTTCTAAGTTAACTTAGATTTGTTCCTTTGCATTTTGCAGTCCTGTATTAGCGTTTATAAGGATTATCGTGCTTTGCTAAACATCAACTGTCCCTCACTGGTATGCTTAATATTTACGAATCCCAAATATCCTAAACTGTTGAATAGATAATCCAACCACCGAGTTTTATAAGTATCCTCGCAGAGAACGTTGAAGAGTTTCCCTCTGGGCTTACCGGAGCATGTTAGCTCCAAAAACAATTTACTTTTAATAAAAAAGAGTGCTTCCCCAAGGCTCTCCAAATTATTACCACTGCTCATTTTCGAGGTTTTCTAATTGAGAAAAAGTTGTCAAAATGCTTCGATTCACGACCTCAAAGGCGGAAGCACATTAATAATTCTCTTTTTTGATAAATCCTCCGGAAAAAATTTAAGGCGCGAGAAATCAATAGACATTTTGAATCGGATTCACCGAGGCCCTCAAGATATTTGGAAAAACAGGGAGCGGGAGCGGTAGTGGAGAAGCAGTCGGCATGGATAACAGGATGCTTTATAGGGACACAAAGAGAATGAAAGTGCGTTTGTTGAGGATTTCGGGAATCCGCACGACAAAAAGTGGGAGGAAGCTCACAGTGAAAGGGATTTCGCGGAAAGGAAGCAAAGCCGTGGAAAAGGGGAGGAGAATGGGAAGCGTAGGAAAGCAGGAGTGAAAGCGACGTGGCGTTTGGACGACGTAGAGAGTGCTGTATCGAGAGAAAGTGAGTCGAGGGAATAGAGCGAAAGCTGCACTATTAAGGATAAATAGAGAGCGCGAAAAGTAGAGGAACCGGAAAGTTGCAGACAGAACTAGTGGAGACGCGGGGGGAGAAAGAATAAAACGAACGAACATGGAATGAGGTATTAGGGAGAGAGCGAAGCTGAAATTGAGAAAAAGGAGATGAAGAAGCGACTCGGACAAACGAATGACTTTGCCGGTGCAATATTATCATCCCACGTTAGGGGAAACCACTGAAGTGACCCTAAAGTTAAATCTACTTTGCGGAAATGAATTCCCTTTGAACTTAAATGACTATTCGTAATCTCCGTCCAGTAAAGAATTTACTGTCGATCGGTTGCATTAAAAAAACATTGCCTTAGATTAAGGCAGTTGCAAATATTAACGGCTGTATGGTAAAGGAAAAATGTCTACAATAGAATAGCTATTTTCCAAAAATATTTAACTGATTTAGCAAATTATATTTTTATATTAAATAATTATCATTAGTTTAACCTATATTATTTGGAATATATATTATGATATCAATAACATTCTTTGGTTATCCCATTCCACAATAACTAGTGTGATCGAAGTTATTCAATATAAATAAATA
>KZ308128.1:1109929-1123135 GCA_000376725.2 Ladona fulva
TAAATATTTTATTTAGAATAAATAATTATCCAAACTCCAACCTGTACTGTATCTGTTAGAGATATTTTTACCCATATTATTTTAAATAATAATTATCCTCATATTATTCAGTGTTACGCATCGATTTCTTCAAACATCCATAAGTAAGAACAAGTTCATGGATTTGACTTTTTATAAGTGATTTTAAGGGATATTTATGTAATGCAAGAGTAAACATTTTTTTAAAGTCCTAATATTGAACTATATGGATGCGATTTAAAGATAAAAGTCCTACCATTTCAGATTAGTAACTAATGGAATACATAAATACCTCCTCACCCCTAATGATTATATAGTATCACTCAACCGAAGAAGTCCTGTGCGACGAAATAATAAACTAATCGTTCAACCATTATCAAATGACAATAGTATGTTATAGCGTCATCTTCAGACGAGTATTGCGATGTCAAATTGCCTAAAACGCTGTTGTGAATATGAGGAAAACTCGTAAAAGTTAAATTTAAAAAATCCTATATTTTTAGCTCTAAACTTACATAAGTTCGGCTGTGAAACTAGAGGCAAAACCTGTCAATTTGCTATCGTACATTCATTAGTTTTAAAATATTAAAATATTACCCGTACTCGTCTGACTCTAGAGCTAAAGTGCGTCGATACCGATGAATAGTTTTGGTATCAAGATAATTATGATAGATAGAGGGTTCTAGATACCCATTATTAGCGAGGTTAGGCCCAATTGGGCCTCTATTCCACCTATCCTAGTATGTTCTCGTATGTACCCTCGTATATAATCTCGTACGTTATATTATTTTGCTTATAGATGTTAATTAAAAACAAAAAGAAAGAGTTTGGGAAAAATTCTTTGCAACTTAAGGTTGGCAAAGAAAAAAACCCACGTTGCGGAAAGCACCAACAGAGAAGAGGGATAAAGAAATCCTTGTAAACACAGAATTAAAAAAGACATCAAAAGTAATTTACAATGAAAATCTTTGCACTTCGAAAAGCATAGGAAAAATTTTTAAATGAAAACTAAGAAAAATTCAAAATACATCTTGAAAGAACACAAAAAATTACCAAATTAAACATCTTTAAATTATAAAAACATTATTACACCAGTAAACTACAGTATCACCTTAAAATAAAACTTAACTAGATTAACCAATTAAAATACCTAGAATAGGTATAACTAATAACTACAGATGATGTAATAAAATAAATAATAACTACAGATGATGATTCCAGCCAGAAGCCCTCGTTGAATAATCATTGTCATAAATGGTAATCATCGTCAATGCAGTACATACTTATTCAATCCTTGATAGTAAGAGTAGGCTGAAATTAGTAATTATGGTGAGAAGCAGACAAAGATGGAGAATAAAAGAGAGGTAAATGAGACACAGAGAGATGCAAGCATGGAAGGGACCAATGGTTTGAATAGGATTTGGCAGGAAAGGCAAGAGGAATGGACTGAACGATGAAAATATAAGGAAGTGATCCGTGGATTTCCCTTTCCCTCCACTGGTTTTGGGCCTAATGCGCTTGCATCAGAAACCATGGCGACGTCGGAAGAAAAGTTCGCGGAGGCGAATTTTGGAAACGACGAGGGAAAAGGGAGCTCTTTAGGAGAAAGCGATTCCGATCGCTTGACCACTGCGAAGGAGCGGCACAAGTAGCAGGGAGTGGGTGTGGGGATGAAGGATACAGATGCGTCGAGGGATTCCTTCCCGATATTGGGTCCGAAAAGAGAAGGAAAGGGAGATGTTGGAGGCATTGCGGAATGGGTTCCAATTTCAAGGGAACAGGGACAGTTTTGTCTCCCGAAAACGTTGAGTTTGGAGAGAAGAATTCCATGTTTTACAAATATTTCCCCGTGTTAGATAAAGTAGAGATTTTATGTGGCAATGAAGACCATTGTGAAATACGTAGCGTGAGAGTAACTCCCGAGCGCGAGATGTCCATGTCCCTTTATCGGACAGACTTTATTAAACAAAAGTATACTGGGTTATAGGAAAAGAATACTTTCTTAGTCCTGCTAAATAAAGAAAGATAAGATTTACAGTAAAATACGAAGATACTAAAACTTAATGTGATTGACATTCTGTAACATATTGAAGAAATAATAAATAAAAGTCGAATATAGAAATGGATATGTTTTCAAGGTCTTGAACTTCTCATATTCTGTCTAAATAATCTTTTCTAAGCAAGGTAATAATAGAAGGTTTTGGGTATAGTAAAAACACTTGTAAACTACTTTATCATCACAATAAAAAATGGTATTGGATATTAGTATATAAATCTCTATCTCTAACTCTATGAAAATATTGTAAACTGATTTGGAATCGTTAACATTCTCGGAATGTTCATATACTGCATAGTTGCTAAGCGATAATTTAATACGGAAGTTTAGGATTTATCTCTGTGTCAACCATAAACTTCATAAATATTTTATCAAAGACTCTCTAATAGCTCATAGAAGTGGGAAGCATTTGTCTTTGGTGAAAGCGAGTCCGAGTTCAATTCCCGAGTCTGTATCTGGTTAGTTAAAATTTCCGCGGTGGCGGAGTGGTTAGCGTGCTAGCGCTCCCAAACTAAGGCTCCCGGGCTCGAATCCCGGCCAGTCGGATTTTTCCGGTTAGGGATTGGTCGTGTGTGTTCGTCCTTTGTTATTGTTAGTAGTTTTTATTAAAATGGATGTTATTGGGATTAGCTTCCTGTTTCCATTATAGAAATTATTATTATTAAATCTGACTACGTTCACAGAAAACACGAGGCTTCTTAAATAGTAGGTTGTGTTTTTCTGTGGATGTAGTCAGATTGGAAATATATTTTCTGAGGATGTAGTAGTAGATGATGTAGTTTTTATTAAACCGAAGAAAAACAATTTCTACGAGATTCCAGAATTATTTAGTTATACCCGGGTCTATATTTGAGCAATGAACTTTCGGGGAACTATTAAAAACAATGAAATTAATAGTTGAGCGATTCTCATATAACAAGAATGGGCTTATATGACAAATTACTCAAGTATAAAAGACTAAGAATTGGACAATCAATATATCTAATAGTATGGGTTATTCGTATCCATTTAGAAGAATTCCTAAAGCTCTTCTGCAAATCCGTTCAAAATATAACGGGGAATGAAGCAAATATACATCAGAAAAACAATATATCTTACGTAAATTACCGAGAACGTTACTATGGCCCATGTAGCCTAGCATGGAAGTACAAAAATAATTTTTTTTTAAAGCGCTCAAATACTTATCCTCAACAATCCGGTAAACGAGATATACGAACGCTTTCATTTGCATCCATTCCTTTAAGCTCAAATTTACCTGCACTTTTCTTCCGTATTACGTGACATTATTGTTTCATCAATAGATAGACGATACGAACCTAAAATTTCAAATCAATTTTTCCAATCGATCGAGTATTGGATGAATACTATTGCACCGCCCGAAATGATAATCATATTCGATGAATATGAAACTAAATATCCACAAGATATCAATTTATAAGCGCGAACATTTTTCGTCTACTCGCCATGAACAAACAAATATATAAATGGCCCGGAGCATCGAGTAACACCGGCCTAGGAATCGATTCTATTCACCTCACTGCGGCCACCCACTTCATTTGGATGCGTTCGTTGTTACCGGCCACAAATACACATTCCCTTTGTTCGGTAGTTTTGTTTTTATTTGTGAATCCGCCCGAAATGGACGTTATTTCCCCGGGGTCTTTTCATCCCTACATGCTTTCCATCTCCAAGTGTCAGGCACGCGTTTAGTCCTTCGTGAACCGGTAATGTCACGGGTATATTTCCAGCAGAGATGTAATCTGTATCCTTGGATGCAGAATAATGGTCGGGATTACTGTTTCAAAGAGTAAACAGTAGAAGGGAAAGGAGGCGGTTTCTCCTATAATGAATTCCACCAGGTAATGGGATTCAACATGAAAGCATGAAAGACGAGGCAAAAGATAGGATAGCGATGCGATGTGCGTTATTTCGCTTCATAACAGCCTTTGAAAGCCATTATTCCAATTCAGAATAAACACTGTGAAACGGTGTTGTCATGAATACATATAGAGTGACGGAATCGAAATCCGAAGAGCCCTTCGCAAATGCTTCACTTTGAAAACAAATGTGGATAAAATGAATCTGAAGGCATCATGAGAATAAATGATCAAACCTCCTATTCCTTTGGGAATTACAGATAAAACAATACATTCCTAAATTTTCCCAAAGATAAAATTGGCTCTCTCCCATTTTACTGAAAATCCTATTAAAAAACCGAGCGCTGAGTGAGTCAAGAAGATTGAGAAGATAAAAGGCCCTGATTACGTAAATAGGAAACTCTTGTTCGTTGAAGTTAAACCAAGAAAACAATATGATTAACGAGATAAAATTATTTCATGGATTATGTAATATAATCGTATTCGTATAATATAATTATATTCGTGGACATTTATCAGGGAAAGATAAAGATAGTGCATACAAACAATGATTTCCGGTATCTAATTGTAAGTTGTTCTACGAGCAAGATTTTGTGCGAAGAACACTTGGAGTATTCTTATTAAGTAGTCGCTAAAATGCAACAGTTATTTTGATATATACACGTATGTGTGAATGATAAAGATAAATTTCCCCGTAAGAAGAATTGGATACAGAAATTAATTTTAAGGGTTGTGGACCAGGATAGATGGGCAATTAAAAGAATTTGGAAGTGAATTATAAAATAAAACTTAAAAGCATATGACTTCCGTTAATCTCTTACATTCCAAAAATATTTAATAAAGATTTTTTTTGAAAAATATAATTTGGCTTTTATAATGTTTCAAGCAATCAATTTCACAGTAATACTAGCTTATCTGAAACATTTTCTATTTAGTTTAATACAGATAGTTATAGACGAAAAATGTATTTAAAATAATTATAATGGAAACGTTTATTTGATTACAAAGAGTAAATTCAAAGTTGAAAATAGTTTTCGTACATAAAAATTTTGATATCCTAAATTTCGGGAAAATATCTATCTCTGTCAAAATGTCTCTCCATAATTTTACGTAAATTGTTGAATAATTTCAGAAAGACTAAGAAAGTAACACAGCCTTTATACAGGCCTCTTATTCCATAAAATAAAATCCTACTGAGGAAACCGAATGAAAGTTGCGTTTGCACATAAATGCGTGCAGCAAGGAAAATTCTACTTCTTTAACACATTTATTCGTGCCATTTTTAATATCTTTCTGAAGTCCCTAATCCAAAAGATAAATGAAAGAAACACATTTAATTTAAGTGCTTAATATTGATGACTATTGAGATAGATCTAAGAACAAAATGTGAAATTCTTGTACAGAAAATACTTTTTCATTCGGACAAAGAATGAAGTTCGTCTTTCTAGTCTCACGAATGTTTGAGAAGTCCATAAAAATATCTCGACTTAATCCCATCGTTCAATTGGAAAAGAGTTTGCGTAAGTAGGTACTGCTGAAGAAAATCCACGCTAGGAAGTATTCAATAGCTTTCAGACCTTCTTACTCTAAACCTTAAAGCGTTACCGGATTTATTGTTCACTTTAATTCATTTTGTGAGATCCTTACAGTCCGTGCCTCTGAAACCCCGCCTATCCCTTCCCCGACTCCTCGCCCACTCGTATCTTACGAGTGTTTCTCATATATCTGAGAGTGGAGAGAAACGGTATTGACCAACGGAGTCGGTAACAAAAAACTATCGCACCGTGGCCAAAGAAAATGTTTTCCTCCACTTCGAGATAGAGGATAGAAAGGCTAAAAAGGTGAGAGAAGATGCTGAAATATACAGTCTACGCTTACTTAAAAAATCTACGAAGTATTACGGAATAGATAGTTATCTGTTGCCAAGAACGCGGACGATCCGCCATTTTTTCGCCCTCTGTCAACAGATAAACCCGGAATTCACTGCTCGAGCAATTTTGTATGTGTTTTTACTGCGGAATGATCTTGTTTTGCTTTGGAAGCTGCTCTCTACCAGCTAATATTTGCTAAAAGTGCAATTATTCTCTTCGAACGAGAGTACCTGTTTTCCGTTGTTGTTCCGCTTTGTGTGATATTACTCTCTTTGCGCTCTTATTGCGCACGAGATGTAATTTATAGCTCATGTTTGTTTTTTTGTTTGGGTGCATTGCGTTACAAGTACGTATCCTCCATTAAAGTTATTAGAGGAGTAAACTTGTTGAAATACTTAATTAGAACATTTCTAAATATTTTAACTTTAGCAAATATCCTCACTTTTTCTACCCGAATGCCCTCACATTATGAATTAATTACAAGAAACGAACTGACGGTGCAAACTTCAATCATTAAAATTCATTAAAATTTTAAGAATATTGAGAAATATCTGTAAAATACATACATACAAACAGATGACTTTATTAGGCTAAAATTGAGACTATGAAGCCCCGTCTTCCATTTCACCTATACAAAGGAATATATAGAAAAATACAGATATAAAACACGGTCTTATAAAGAGAAATTTGACTTGGCGGTGAATTTCATTTAACTATAAAATTTTATTCCTATTTGATTCGCAATAACACGAGTAGCAATGATTTGATGAAATATTTGTGAATCTATTCCAACAAAAACTGATGACCCTTCAGTCATACAGGTTAATGTTGTCACGTCTGTTTTAGGATATTGCAAAAAATTAATTTCATTGACGAATTTTGTTTCATATTTATATATGAAACAAAATTAATTGCAAATACATTTACACATTTCTCGACCTAAACACAAGCAAATGCTCCGTAGTAAATTTTTTCGAAAGAAAACAGTTGCGGCAGAATAAATCGTACAGTATTAGCGGAACAGTAATTAAAGTAGTGGACTCGGTAAAATATCTCGGAATCACTCTTACGAATAACATGAACTGGAGCACGCACATCCGTAACATTTGTGCTAAAGCAACTAGAAAACTCGGTTTCATTAGGCGTATTGTCGGTAGATGTGACGAAAAAGCTAGAGAACGATGTTATTTTGCGTTGGTTAGGCCTCATCTTGAATATGCATCAAGTATATGGGATCCGGCAGACGATACATGCATCCGTGAACTCGAGAAAGTACAACGGAAAGCGATACGTTTTGTTAAGAAGTGCTACGATAAAAAAGCAAGCGTTACCAAAATGCTGTCAGATGCAGGTTGGGAATCCTTAAAAGATAGGAGACTAGAAGCTAGATTGCGATTGCTTGATAAATTTAGGGAAAGTACATTTGCGGAAGATATAGTAGATATTATGAGACCCCCCTGCTACCTTGGACGATCCGACAATGAGCGCAAAATAAGAGAGATAGATGCTAGGACGAGTCGATTTAAGAATTCATTCTTTCCGCGAACTATACATGATAATAATAGGCTAAAAAAATAGTCCGAACGCCCGGTGTTTTCACCCCCTGCCACACGCCGTAAGGCGGCTTGCAGGGTATTTATGTAGATGTAGATGTAGATGTATGAATGTATGAGGTCATATCTTTTATTTCTCTCGCGTTCGCACTATAATTCACTTCCCGTCAAATTCAACAAAGCAGATAAATCATATATTTCGCTTCATTTACATATATTGGCAATATAGTTGACGCATACTAGTAGATACAACTTTTTAATGGAAATGTTAGCAATCAAAAGCAATTTTATAACGCTTTGTTTTCTGCGTAGCAACGAAATATATTGCTTTAGATAAAAAGGTTTCGCAGACAAGAAAACAAAAATAGGTTTTCGGAATTGAAAATTAAGTCGTACATTTCAGCAGCTGTTAAAATTGAAAATATATCCACTAGATATTTACCTTAAACAACTTATTCTGATAACTCTGAGAAGGGTAACGCAAATGCTTCCGTTATTTAATTAGAAAATGTTACTCTAACCGAACCTACGGACCTAAATTTCTTGGGATTCCGACCGTCACGCTCGCTTCTATTAATTTCCTCCTGAGGCAAAAGAAAACGCAGAGTTGCAGCTTTCTTCCCCATCCTCTCCCTCCAAGACTCCAAATAAAGAAACTCGAGAGAAGAAAGAAAGAGAAAAGGGTACTTTTGCTAGTACCTCAAGTGCTGGAATTAGGTCAAGGGCTCGAAGTTCAAAGGGTTTACAGGCCGATGAAAAGGCGCTGTCGATCTATTTGTCGTCTGCATCCGTTCGGGCCACATTTCAGCAAAATCCAAATCCATTGCACTGATGTGTTCCTTTCTTATCCAAGAGCCTGCCCTCTTTGCTAGCAATCTCACAAATGGTCACTTCTTGGGAGGAAATGCCTTTTTAGAGCGAAACTATCGATCGATTTCTTTCCTTGCAGTACTTTTAGCTAATTGTTATGATTCGCAAATTTTCCGACTTTTGTGAAATATTCTGTATTATTCTAATATTCTGTAATATTCTTTTGTGAAATAGGCTGTATCTTGACTTGCTAGTATTAAAAATATTTTTTTGCAAATGGGATGTTTCATTTCCATTTTTTCTGTCAAAGAAAGTTGGTATTATTCCAATCCGGCTTTGAATATAAAGATTGAAAATAAATTTTTTATAAGTTTGGAGTCGCAGCTTCTCTAGATTCGAAATAGTCTAATATGAGATCCAAAAATTACTGAATATATACGAAATATTTTTAAGTAGAGTTACGTTATTTATTATATAAAGGGAAACAAACTCTACATGAGTAAAATATCGTACCTGTTATATACATGTTGTATAGACCTATATGAGTATTAAAGTCTTTATGAAACAAATTATGTCGTACTTTAACCAATAGCGGATATTATGTAGTAGAAAGTACAGTAGTAATAACTTAATTAAACAAACATAAAGGATGAAATACAGATTATTCCCTTTGCTGGAAATAGGCCACAAATATTAAATACCAATGAAAATTATACTCCAACATAGTCTCTTATATCTTATAGATCAGAAGTTATAATGAAGTCTTAATTTCTCAACTTAGCGAAGATTATATAAGAATATCAGTTCTTATTTGGATTGAAACATTTTCATTGGAAAATATGAGCCTTAAAACATGGTAAACCATTGGAATAAATGATTTCAGAAATGTTTGACCGAACCTCTAAAATTTGGGAATTCTTAAAGAATTATATTCCGATACTGACCCTACTCTCAATTACAATCCCCTGAATTATATGACGAAAATTTAACTCCATAAAATTACAAAATCAATTTTGGGTTTAAGCTCAGAACATACGCGATCATTTGAAGAAATATATTCCAAAACCGACCATAATCTCAGCCGAATTCCTTGAAATATCAGTCGAATAAATAGCGCTGAAGTAACCAATACAAATATGGACCCGAAAATAAAATCATTTCATTTTACACTGATGTTATTCTCCCATTCTCCCAGATTCTCCCATTAATCTCCGCGCACAAAAGATAAATTCCTCTCCGTAGACCATCGCATTAAAACCTATCCTTTACGTCAATGCGTCCATCCCTTCTGTCTATCCCCGTGCATTAAAAAATGCGGAAAAACTCTCTCGAACAGAAAAAAGCCCTCATTTTCGATCGATCCGGATTTATAGGGGAGATTGTTCTTCAAGATTGAGAGGGTTTCGGAGCGGTGTCGATGCGGTTCCTTCGGTAAGGATGTGCTGAGGTTAAAGGCTGCAGCCAAGGATAAATCGCTGAATATCTCTTAACCTACTGCGGACACTATTTCTCAGCGACGTCCTGAAGAGTGAAGACGTGATGGAGAGAGGCGGAGGACGAAGTGCTAGGCGGTGACGGGTAAAGATGGGCGGGAATAGAGAGAGGCGTCCTCGGGGTGTCTTAGAGAAACCTCAATCAATCCGCCGCCCACATCTCCGCCTCGCCAGATCTATCAGAGAAAGACTTCTCTTAAGTCCCTCCCGAAGGATTGATGCCATTTCCTCTTGATCGTTAAGGAATTCAGCGAGTCTTAGGAAAACTCCCGAGGGATCGCCGGAGTCGTATTTAATTAAAGGAGGCGGTCGAGGAATGAAAGGAAACACGGAGTGGTTGAAAGGGGTCAAGAGTTAGACATAAACTGGGCCCAAGTTGCTCGGTTGAGAGAGATATTGGCTGGGAAGAGCTGACGCGAGCAAAACGGGGGAAATTCCCAAGTTTTTCAACCAAGTCATCGTTAAAATTTTTGCCTAATTGGGATTTTTTCCGCAGCGTCTCCTCGTCCATTCATTTACCGCTATCTCTATTATCTTCGCGAATTTTACGTGGGGAAAATCGCGGTTTCGCGCAAAAAAATTCATAATCGAATTGATCTCGCAGAATTAAACTCGCTTATTCAGAGGTTAATTCTGTTTAAAAGTTCTCCCAATCGTATTCATTGTCGAAATTTTAAGATGGCGAACTCAGTAAAACAGCGTAAAAAAATATTCCTTTGGCTATTTATTCTTTTATTTTTCAATTTCCATTTACATATTAGATGAGCCTTAAGCATCTTCTTATCCATAAGGTTTCTGAAACACCGCGCAAAAGACAACATGATTTCAAAGTTCGCTAACGTTTGTTTGCATATTCAAAGATCCCATCGCAAGATAGGCCATTACGCCGATAAACATAGCGGAATTTAGAAATAAAATGGCTACACGGAAAACTAGATTCCATATAGTTGGAAGCCCAAGTATTAAGTAATTAAGTAGACGAAAACCTTTGAGTCAAAGAAAACCTTTATTTAGATAGATCAGACGGAGTAAGTTCAAATGTGAAATAGCCAACTATTTTGTAAACAACAGGCTTTAGCAATTTTGGCAAATTTTGCGAAATGAAAAATTCTTGTTAAAGTGTCAAACTTGGTTATAAATATCCTAAAATGTGTCGAATAGTTTTATTTTGCTTTAATTATCACTTATTGAGGGAGTTATACAGGCTGGAATCGAGAATTGGTTCTTGCTCAATCACGCAGATTAATCCTATGGAAATGAAAATCCGCCACACAAATTAAAGAAACTGTTGTACATAAGGCACAATCAAAACGTTTCAACGTCGAATACGACGTTAGTTCCTAAATCAAGAGAAACTGGATTATTTGAAATGAGACCGAGGCAAGGATGCCAAGTTTCTATTATGTAATAGAAGATCACATAAGCAAAGTCGACAACTCGGCGGATCTTCACTCTCTATTTATTCAATTCCATCTTAAAATCACGTCGAAAATATAGGAACTCTTAAGAAATGCTAAAATATTAATTTAAAAATTCAAAAATCTTACAAGGAAGGAGTTACTAAAGGCTCATTCATTTAGGAAATCGTACCCTCAAACATTACCTACCACTTTCACGTACTAATTAGGACATAAAGAAAGAATTCTTTCTATTAGATATGATATTACTTCCCGCAATTCATGTCACCCATTATAACAATTGATATTCTCGTACTAAGAAAGGGAAGCCGTTTTGTCTTGTGATATACCAGGCTAACTCCAAATTTCAATGAATATATTTTCTTTGTATTCTATCGTTGGAAAAAATAATCGAATCTGTGGGGCGTTTCACAAGTGCTTTCAGCGTTTTGTGGTGGATATTTCCGAGGTACACGACAAAAATGATGAATAAACTATTACTAAAACGATGTTACGCCGTTGCATTCGATTTTTCCCTACTGAAATAGCATGAGATGCAATTTTGATGAGGGTAAGTTGGCAAGCTTTTGATATCCTCATAGTAAAGATTTTGGTCGCGGGATCTGAGCGGAAATGGAATTATTGATTTTTAAAAGGGCAAAGGAAATGGGATTACATGTCGACTATCGGATAAGAAAACTGAAGATCAGAGACAAGAGAGTTATTCTGCGAAGAAAACTCGGAATGAAATTTTCAACGTTCTATGGTAGCCTTCCTTGACGTAACTGCGCTTTAAATCTTATAAACGTAGATGAAAATAAAGAGATAAAGTAACCATGATGTCAGTAAAGCTGTATTTACATAACAGTATTTCTTCCCAAAGGTAAATAAACGTGAAAAATCACGACATGACTGAGACCCAGATATTCCACTTTACGAGCAGGAATTCTAACCACTTAACTACCATGCCGCGTCTTTTTATAGTTATATAATAGTAGTTTAGTGGTTAGAAGACCTGTCCGGACAATAGGAGACTAGAGTTCAAGTCCCACCAATGTCTCCATTTTTCTAATCTGTCAATCCATTTACACACCCCTAGTTCAAAGTCAAACACCTATTCCTTTTCCTTGTTGGGTACATACTGATCGCTATATAGAGCAAATACGTGGTTGAAATCATACCAAGGATGCAGAATTTTATGAATATTATGCTCTTTATATTATTTATATAGTATTCTTGCAACTCATCTCATAACCGAAATGACTTTTGGGATCAAATGTTATTAATTCAAATATCGACACCAGCCATGAGTAGTAATGAGTTATGAAAAAGGAGTCGGAATATTTTACCGAATGATTGAATAACTTCAAATCATTTCCGCATCGGTTTTTCCGAAAACTTTTCATTTGGAAATAAATTGAATTTTGAGGTGGAAAAAGTGGAACAGGTAAATGAGTCAGAAGAAGATATAATTCAATTTCGCATAATAACAGAGTAAAATATATAAAACTGATAATTTTAGATAGATGATGATGATGATGATTTTAGATTGATTCCATCGATAACGATGGTATCTAGGCACGGCATACACTGACTATAAGTTTTATAAACTAAAGGTTTGATTCTAATAAGAGAGTGCAGAAACCTTTAATAGACGGTTATAATTCAGAGTATCAATGAAAGACACTTAAGTTGGTGGTCCTAGACATTATAAAATAAAAAAAATATTTTTCGTTTCGAGGGAAACGTAACTGTCCACTGGGCCTGCAGGTAGCCAAGTGGGCAACGCATTCGACTTCGGTGAAAGTGGGCCCGTGTTCGATTTCTGTTGGGGGCCAACCTGCTAAATGACTTCAGCTATCGAAGCACTCTTAAAAATACTACTAGTATAACTATCAATTGCTTATCATCAAAGATCACTCTAAGCTGGAAAGGAAGAGATTCGAGGGAGGAGGAAAAAAATGTAGGATGTACTACGTGATGAAAACAAGCCTCGAACTTCGTTACACAAAAACTTTCATTTTGTTTACTCTTATATAAGCTTTCGTTCATAAGCGAGAATCAGCTTTTAATCAAAAACATTTTGAAATTACGGAGCCCTTTTAATTTTATGTCATATTATATATATACA
>KZ308128.1:1123182-1183974 GCA_000376725.2 Ladona fulva
TATATATATGGCCATTCCATATCGATTTTACGTACTAAACAATCTTGGCATTCTAAGCATCTCCAAAATACTACCAAGAATCTGGTCAAAAGAAACAAGCCCAATCTCTACCTTCATAAAGAAAATGTTCAAAGGATGCGCGCAGGTGGTAAAGAATTTTCATCGGAAGAGCGAGGATTCCGAACCGAAGCAGCAGTATATTGAACTGAAATGAGTCGAATCGAATCTGAGAAGTTTGGCGCCGCAGTTAAGCAAAGCGGAATGTGTGGAAACGAGTCGTGGAAAAAAGCGGTAAAAGAAACATTGCCGCCCTCTCAACACGTGGAAAGGGTTGAAGTGTGCGGAGAAAGGAGACGAGCATTAGCTGCAAATGACTTCATTGCCTCACTCATTAGTGGAGGCATTTTGGTGAAGGTCGGGTCGAGATGGGAAAAAAGACACCCGAAATGTGCCATTTGAGATGGATCCCAGCCAAAGGTTATGTAACGGAAGTAAGGGGAGTACTATGAACTTTGCTTTTCCGCCAATATGAGCCGAAGCAAGAACGGTTAACACTCATCAGGAGGAGGAACTATCACCGATTTTCCCCAGAAGTAAACTGAAAGGAATTAGCTGTTTTCGGATTCGACGGCTAATTGATTCATACGGCATGGTGCAAACGGTTGATTTTTTGGAAGCATTGTTATATTCACATGCAAACTTCGAGGAACCAAAAGGCTTATGAAAGATGAAAAATTAATCGAAGAAAACCAATTTTTTATGGTGGTGATCGTTGACATTCCATTGCATTAGGGCCTTGAGGTGATATAATCAACCTAATTTTCAGGTAAATTCGTGAAAATAGGATTAAGAAATCAAAATTAATTAGGGTTATATTACATCCATACGGGTAAAATCGAATGACGCATTTTTGGAAGCTATTTTACTTCATAAAATACGAAAATTGTCATAGTATTCTGTAAAAATCTTCTGTATGTTGTGATTACTTAATAACATAGATGTTTTTTGTGCTGATTTTTACGCACCGCAAATCCGCTAGCAAATATTAATAATCTAATTCTTTTCCAGATTAAAATGTAATTACGATAAAAACTTAAGGGATGAACGAAGGAATCAAAACAAAAAGTAGTAGAAAATTCTAATGTAGAGGAATGGAAGGGGGTGCAGATTACGTGCTCATGGAGGAAAATGTAGGCGGCAAAGGAGGATTAGGATTAAAAAAAGATTAGGATTAAAAATGATAAGGAGATAAGAGGGAGTTCTATCCTACCTCGTTCGAAGAATTAGTGCCAGAGTGGACCTCTCTTCAAACTCAAATGTTTACGCCAGGCGCGCATTAAAATTATCTTTAAAAATAGATTAATTTCACTAAGGGTAAGAAAAAGTTGAGCATTAATTTAAAGAGAATTTANCATTATTGTACGACACCCTGAAATCCCGCAGTTTCTTTATTTCTTCAGATTATAAATACAGGATTTAATCGGGTTCTGGACAGGAATCACTTCTATGAATGACATCCTATTAGTCTTCATTATTTCTTACTGCTTTAAAAAGCAAACAATCTGTTTCCGAGGGTGCAGTTCCTGTGGCACGAAAAAATCATACGTTTGCATTTATTTTCGTAAGCAACGTTAAAATAGCTAACGAAAGAGTCCAAAAATTCAAGTACAAAAACTTGAATATTATAAGTACATGATTTTAACAACCTGTCAGTTGATCGAAGTCATAGCTTAGCTCTCCGTGGCCACTGCTATTTATCTGAAAAACATGCCTACATTTGTCTATCTTGAACTACTTTGGAGATAACTGTTCGTTAAAAACTCACTGGTTCGAGTTTAACTTTTTTACCAGTTGCAGTTATCTAATAGTTATCTACTAGTTAGCTGCCAGAATTTCTGCTACAATTCTCATCACATACCTTTTTCTTACTTCATCTTCTTGTGCATCTTTTTGTGCGATTGTATTGCTCTGAACGCTCACTGCATTATCACCGCACTACTACATCAAATGACAGTAAATTTCAATGGAGATAATATGACTCGCTCATAAAAGAGGAATAACGCTGCGCAGTTCAACGAAAGAATGTGTCCGTTGCAGATTTAGACGAAAATACTATAAAGCAACCGCGCACGTCAACAACTCGGTGTCAGTTGGCATTCCATCCCCCAAAGGTTAATTTAAGTTTTCCAAATAGTTTCCATGAGAAAACTTCTTGACCTATAGTCCTTATTCTTCTTGACCTGAGAATGTCATACGGTTTCTATGCATGCTTTTAGCAAAACACCGCTCTGGAAGGGGTTAATTTGGTGTATCGTATTATAGACAGTGCTGGATAAATACTGTCTTATTGCGATTACTTGTATTCGTTTTTTGGAATAAATAGTTTTATATTGTATATTAATGGTAATAACTTGTACCACTGAATCATGGCTTACCAGTTCAGTACATGAGGCAAATTAGTCCTATAAAAACCATTTTTGCTGTGTACCAAAAAAGTAGATATCACACAATTTTACCCTCATGACAAGGCCTCTATTATTCCTGTTTTGTTATTATCTTGCTATTTTCATGAGTTTCGATTTTAATTCCTTTAGGAAGTAAATACCTCTCCCCTCATACATACTTCGCCCCTCATACAGCCATAAATACGTAACCATTTTAACCGTGACTTTAATGTCATAAATATGAGGATGATTTTAAGTTCAATTGGATATAAAAATATTCGAACCTTGGCATCTTAAAGAAATCACTAAAATGGATGTCTTTTCAAATGGGCAACTTTAATATGCTAATAATACAAAATATGCGTGAGTGTCTAAACCGTTAGAGAGTAAAGGTCAATCAAATAACGCTCGTTAATGGAGAAATACAAAACGTAAAATAAAATCGTAAAGAAAATACGAAATGGAAAAATAAATATGAATACTTTAAATGAAATGGAGGAGATCAGAACATCATCCACAATACGTATAAAATATAAGACATTCACATATTTCGCCTTGATTACCGATATTGGGACCGTAAAGGAAAAGAGTAATAGTAACATCGCACGTTATGACGTGCACCTAGGAAGCATCCATGTCAACATTTTCATGCCCGGTTTTCCTTTGGATGTCGGAACTATATCCTCTAATGAATTTCAATTATTTAATATAATCTGAGAAAGATATCATTCAAAAATAATACTCTTGATTTCTTCTCTTCGCTGGCTCTAACAAAATAACCAAAAATCTAGAATTTGATGCTCATATAAGGAAATTTTAATGATGTATGGTGCAAACGGTTGATTTTTTGGAAGCATTGTTATATTCACATGCAAACTTCGAGGAACCAAAAGGCTTATGAAACTTGAAAAATTAATCGAAGAAAACCAATTTTTTATGGTGGTGATCGTTGACATTCCATTGCATTAGGGCCTTGAGGTGATATAATCAACCTAATTTTCAGGTAAATTCGTGAAAATAGGATTAAGAAATCAAAATTAATTAGGGTTATATTACATCCATACGGGTAAAATCGAATGACGCATTTTTGGAAGCTATTTTACTTCATAAAATACGAAAATTGTCATAGTATTCTGTAAAAATCTTCTGTATGTTGTGATTACTTAATAACATAGATGTTTTTTGTGCTGATTTTTACGCACCGCAAATCCGCTAGCAAATATTAATAATCTAATTCTTTTCCAGATTAAAATGTAATTACGATAAAAACTTAAGGGATGAACGAAGGAATCAAAACAAAAAGTAGTAGAAAATTCTAATGTAGAGGAATGGAAGGGGGTGCAGATTACGTGCTCATGGAGGAAAATGTAGGCGGCAAAGGAGGATTAGGATTAAAAAAAGATTAGGATTAAAAATGATAAGGAGATAAGAGGGAGTTCTATCCTACCTCGTTCGAAGAATTAGTGCCAGAGTGGACCTCTCTTCAAACTCAAATGTTTACGCCAGGCGCGCATTAAAATTATCTTTAAAAATAGATTAATTTCACTAAGGGTAAGAAAAAGTTGAGCATTAATTTAAAGAGAATTTANTACTCTTGATTTCTTCTCTTCGCTGGCTCTAACAAAATAACCAAAAATCTAGAATTTGATGCTCATATAAGGAAATTTTAATGATGTACGATGAACCTTTTTCATAAAAGAGTGTGATATCATTTTTTTAAATCATAAAGCAGATTTCAGCATATATAGTAACGAAGATTAGTATTTTATTTAACTTTTGTGGAAGTAAATAATTCACCAGTGTTTTCTAAAACGAAGTATAATTTACTTGTTACTTGTGGATATTTACGGCTGAGCATTTCGCAAGACCACAGGAACAAAGACACGGGAGGAGGATTTGGATTGGAAGATTCTAGAAGCTCGGCTGTTGAACTGGACGAACGCTGACCACGAAGTGAGGCCTCCGCCGCTGGCAGTTATGTACGGAGCAAAAATAGAATTTCAGGAAGAATAGACACACGCCGGATTTCCATTCTTTTCCGCGGTGGATTACCGTTCCACTTCATTTGAATTTCAACGAAATGAAAAACATTACTTTCCACTTTTAGTACCTGCCACATAATTCCGATCCGAGCGCTTCACACCTGCACTCGTTCCCAAACCGCAGCTCGACTTAATGGCTCTGAAACGCCAGCCACGCTTCCAGCGCTATGATTTTAATCAGATTAATGAGGAGTCCGAAAATTCCTCTCGTATACATCAGCCAGACGCGCGCTGACGGACGCTTTTTTTCGTTCGTAGGACCCATTTTCCAACGGACCTAGTAAAATAAGCAGCGCGACGAGTCCCTGGAAGAAGACGGCTCTTTCGATCGAACAATAATTCGAGGGGGAGATGTTTCCTAAAAATACTCGCCAGGGAAGGAAGATATACGTGTCCCGAATGTTGACGCAGGAGGCCGCCGAGATTGAAGCTCCGAAAAGTTTTGCGTTTCATTTATTTTCGGTCGATTCAAATGAACTTCACTTGTGCTGTGCCTTTCATGGAAGAACGCGAAAGAGGAAGAGACGATGAAAACAAGGAAGGTTTGAAAGGGACGAATTTAGACCGTAAATTAGGAAGGACTGCGAGACAGATGGAGAAGAGTGAGCAAGATCGACAGTCAGTGTTCCTATGAGATAAATTGGGATTTGGAGGTTTCTATTCACATGTATAGTTAAAAGTAAGCTCGTCTCGGGGAAGAGAGAATTAATTAACAAATCTCGAGGAAGCGATTGCTTATTTTCTATATAAAAATAGATTTGGTTTGGGACACCACAATGGGATCTTTTTCAAGTTGGGAAACATAACCCGGACGGGAAAACAGATAAATTCTAAGACCTCTTTCCAAAAAATAACGGTCGAGGCTTAACACTCTAGACTTGCCACTCTAGAGAAGAAGGGAATGTCCGCTTGGCAAGACAAGAAATGAATTCTGGACGCAGATGAAGAATTTTTGGAAATTAATCTATACTCGTTAAAAAATTAACGTACGCAGAACTCATTTATTTGGTGAACCAGTTTTTATAGTTGCAAAATTGTTGTGATTCAGAATTGAATGAGGAGTTCATATTCTTAAGACGTCTTCCCAAGAACGTATTACTTATTATCGATTACTGAGTTTCAGCCTCAACTGTGAAATTTTACCAATTTTTGTAGACGATAACAATTTCCAAAGCCCATTTCGAGCCAAATCTTGCACAGAACTGTTCTGGAGCAAGAGTCATAACGATTTATGATCTAAACGTTAAATAAATCAATAAAAGTGATAAATTTAATAATTGATACATGTTTATACGATATAAATACTGCTAATATAGCAATACGCATTCATAAAAATTTTATCAGAAAGGTCAATTTTAAGTCAACTACTTCGAGTACGTGAGCGAGTTAGTTGAATTAAGATAAAACAGTTGAAGCTCTTAACTTATAGTAGGAATAAGGCTGTACATTTTTAATTTCGCTGAAAATAGGTCAATTACTATCACGCGCACACAAGCCTTTTCTTTATTAATTAAAGGAAATTATGATACAAAGTAGATCATTTGTAACATGCATGCCGAAATCCATGGAACGGTACTTTGACTACATAGAACATTTTTCGGCGTGGCTTACACTTAAATCACAATTATTTGATAGAGGCCACCACCGATCCAAGTAAAGCATTGAAGGGACTAATATTTTACTCAGGGATGCGTATCCCCTGAGAATTCTCGAGTTTCACGGTCGTAATTCCTTCCATACTTTCATAGATAGAGAGTGAAACTCACGACACCCTTTGTCAACACCCTCTGCCCCTTATGATAATACGCGCACATCAGTTACCCCTCTTGGAGCTCCTGCGTCACGAGCAGACACGCGAAGGAAAATGTTGCTTATGGAAGGGAAAAGAAGGGAGGAAGAAGGCGGGAACTCGCAAAAGATGTCCGATGATGGAAATTTCGAGTCCGATACAGGGATGCATTGGGAGTGACACTCCTAACTCGATTACATCCAATGACGTTGGGGATGCTTTTTATTCTGGAGGATGGGGCGGACCGCGTCCGCACCGCTACGAGCGAGGGCGGGCCGGAAAAAAGAAATAAAACCACTTTGGCCACGCTACATTTCACCCACCTCTAAACCCGTCGGGTCTGCGACGTGGCGAGGGGGAGGCACTGTGTCATGGAAGAATTTTTACGCTCGCCGAGTAAAGCATTTTAGGCAAGGGGAATTGGGGGAGAGGGCCTCTCCAAAAGAATATATTTTTTTAATTCTAGGGAGGATATAAAATTAAGGGAAAAATAACTTTCGGAGAAGAACGCACTCTAGCTGTGCGTGAGACCGCGCTGCTGTGCGCGTGTGTGCTGGAGGAAGAGAGGGGAAAAAATGAAATTTCCGCGGCGGTTTCGTGGCTCCTGCGAGAGATGAAAGGGAGCTTGTGTATTGGTTCTTACGGTGGCTCTTGTGCTGCTGCTTGGTACTTCATCGGCGGAGTGGAGAGAGGATTCTATAGGAAAATAGAATGAAGGGAAATAAATCAGAGGAAAGAGAAGGGACGTAAGAGAAATGTATGACACATGTGAAATTCAATTCTGCAAAGGTTTCCTTAATTAGAATTGAGTGACTCCAAACGCCGGTAAAAAAATTCAACTCCGCATGAACATAACCACCCAAACTGCTCTTGACAAAATAGGAAAGTGCCCCACGTTGTGTGAAAGTTTATAGCGAATTTAATGTATAACAATTGCAGATTTTCCCATAGTTATAGTCAATGTGTAGAGCACTACTTCCCAAACATTTTAATTCCACCCTGTTATTTTTATTATTTCTATTACAGTGTTTCTATTAGTGTATTGTGTTTGTAAATCCGAACTGTGCCCTAAAATTTCGTTTCTCTCTCCCTCCCTCCCTCGTTCATGCAAGTTCAACATATTTTGTTAATAATCTGCTTGTCATTTTTAGGGAAGAACCTCAAAGGCTCCTGCAGGCAAATTTTTCCATACTATAAAAGTTCGATTTAAAAACGGGAATTAACTTATATTCGTTCCCTGATTTATTAATTTAATAAATTACTGCTTATAGTCTCTCCTAACCATAAATTCTTCTTTTTCAACTTTCTTTGATAATTCCTTAGATGTCTTAACCACCGTGCATACCTTAAAGAATAAACCTAACCTTTTCTTTACTTCCCTCTCCTTAAACTTTCCCAACCTGATTCTTTTAGCATTTATGTTACGCTATCGAGACTTTTATACCTGACTAAAATGGATCTTGCTGCCCTTCTCTGTACCTTTCTTTTTTTTCGTTCTAGACCTATCTTATGCGGCTCCCATAAATATTTCCGGTTTTCTAAGATAGGCTTGACGCTTTATACGCAGCCTCTTTCTTTAGTGGGTTCGAGTACGTGTTATTAAGTTGGTTTTATTAGCTTTCAAAATTATGTGCTCTTTGTGTCCATTCCATTTGAAACCCCTACTGAACGATACCCCTAAGAATTTCATCGTACGTTCACTAGGTAAAACTTTATACACATTCCAAGGAAGAATGGACTTGAAAAAAGTCTGACTGGAACGGGAAACGAACCCGGGTCTCCCAATTGCCGGTCGGGTGCTCTGTCCGTTGAGCTATCCCGGCAGAAGATTTCTTCAAGCCATTCCCGGTACCATCAGACTTTTTTTAAGTCCATTCTTCCTTGGGATTAAAAAGAATAAATAATTACGCTACCTTGAGCAACGCTTGATGTTACTTTTATCAGAAAGGTTATATCCAACTTTTAATCTCTGTCATCTGGCTTTAATAAAGGACTCCATCTATCTTCTCTTATAATCTTTAGCTTACTCCATCTATCTATTAATCTTGGATCTGAGCCCATTTTGTTCACTTTCTGCAGCAAAATGCCTTACAGCGTCTTACAATGTCTTGATACACGTCAAATGTTATATAGGCCATTCTGATAATGCGAGAAAAATCAGAGAAATAGATGCTAGAACAAGTCGTTTCAAAAATTCATTTTTTCCGCGAATGATACTCGAAAGCAATCGATTAGTAAAGTAGAGTCATGGTGCTTGCACCCCCTGCCACTCGCCGTAAGGCGGTTTGCAAGGTACTTATGTAGATGTAGATGTAATAAATCACTTATCACTGCATTTACTTGTTATCCGATTTCCTGAGCATTTACTAAGTCGTACTGTAAACCTAGCATCTGTGACTCGTAGAAATATCCCTTTCTAAAACCATACTAATATTGGTTAATCCATCCTTCTTGCTCCCAATAGTTTCAGTTAATCGGGTATCGCATTCTCTAACATCTTACAGACTACGCTCGTTAGTAATTGGCCGATAATTTTATAGAATGTTTTTACTTCAAGTATCGGAACTACTACAGCCGTTTTAGGTGATAAGGTCTTTACAAATTAAAATACACTGCATTAAATTACCTTACATTACATTACATTAGAGCGAAGTATTCGATATTATACGTATAAAATATACAAAGCTAACATTACAATTCTGCTACACATCACCCTAAATAAAATTAATAAAAATTCATATTTCAATTTAGTTATATCTTTAAATCTCACACTAATTTATGCATCCCAATACAAAAATATCCCTGTTGTAGTAGTTACAATAACATCAAGGCTTATGATTGTTACAGCTAATATAACAATAAACCTAGATATTGTAATAATGCTATTCAAACATGAGGAGTTTGTCAAATTTCCTAACCATTACTATTATCATAAATGTTACTAAGTTAAAACGATTTGCAATATTTACACTTGAAGAAATTACACTTACGCTTGCTCAAGAAATCAAAAAAGTGAGGGTCAAAACAGTTTAAAAGGCTTCCGACTCTCGATATTGAATTCGACTGCCATATGAGAATTCGTTCGCCTCAGCTACGATATGAATGATGCCGACTTTTAGCTTTTGAATCGTTCTAAATAAATGATTTATATTACAAAAATAAATCAATAAACATGCGAGAAAGTTACGGAAAGAGATATAGGTACTTAAAGCCAGGGCATCGAATGTATTTTTTTTTAACCTTTCCTCTCCGTTATTGACCGTTGGACCGGTTGAAACCGGTTTCTTCATTCTTTATGTCAGATATAACAATTCTACTCAAAACTTTTGTATATTGGCGTAAAAAAGATATTGGAGCGCAGCAGTTAATAAATTGGACGAAACAACCATTCACCAACAACCGTTTTGCCAACGGTTCGCACCAACCCGCTGGGACCAAGTCAGGGATGTCGGGAAATAAGGGAAAGGGATTAAATAGAACGCTGTTTAATTTAATTTAATTTAAATTAAAATATTTAATAATTTAATAACATTTGAAATATTCCGTAAATGTTACTGGTGAAAATTGGAGTAGCATTAAAAGTATTTCGACAGCTTAAGTTATTTCGCATTTAGGCTCCCACCGGGAATTGAACCCGGGTACGCTTTCATTGAGGTCGAACGCGTTGCCCACTTGCCTTTCCTATCTTTTACTGATACCATTCTTACTATCCTGCCATATCTTCTGTCACTATCTTGATTTTTATTTTTAATATGCGAGTAACTTTTATTGTAATATTTTGTCTTTTTTTATTCATATTCATTTATTTACGATCCATATTCTGTGATCTCATGTTTGACGCTTTAATAATTTTTTGAATTGTAACATTCTCGATATTGTAATTTAACTTTGTGTTGTATATTTTTAACCGTTTAAGTATTTTAAATGCTTTTAACATTTTAAAATGTTTTTAATTTTTTTCTATTTAATTATTCATTGCTCAATGTCTTCTGGTATAGACACTTTGCCGTGCCATTGTACACTTTTGTTTTCCTTTTATTGTTGATGTTTTCTTTTCAGGTTACAGAACTCTATTTTCTTCGAATTTTTAATTTAAAGTTTAGCTATCACTATCTGTAGGTTTCGCAGGTTTTTCACCCCCCCTTTCATGCGTGTGTTCTCCTGCAGTGGAATTTTTTCCCTAAGTTTTGGGCTTAGGTTTTTTAAATCCACTCTGTAGTTTCTTCCTTTTCTATTTTTATTGCAATATTTTCTCTATCTTTACCCACTCTTAATATGACAAAGGGTTAGATGTACGAGGAGACTTTTTAGTCTCATTCTCACCCTGAACAAAGACGTATTCTATTCTATTCTGGGACCCTTGTGAAAGTTACTGTTACTGAAAACCGGAATAGAGATTGGTTTTCGGTTCTAGTTCAAGAAGTCTCTTTTCTCGCTTCGGAATCTGGTTTTACTCCGGCAAGAGTTTCTGGCTCCGTATAGGCTCGATAGGGTATAGGCTTTCGGTATAGGCTCGATTACCCATGTAAATTTGGAACCACTTACATGCAAATATTGGGATATAACGCCTCCACATTTCCAAGTGGGTAACGCGTTAGCTTTACGTGAAAGTGGTCCCGGGTTCAAGTCCCGGTGGGGACACGAGTGCAAAATGACCTCAGATGCAAAAGCATCTTTATAAAATATTTGGGTTATCATCATATTCAGATATTAATGCTTCATACGTGCACACATAAGCTTAACATAAACTTTAGTTGACTGTTACTTTAATTCATTAAGGAAGAAGAGGGAGGAATAGGGAGGAAATGAAAGGAAAAGAAAAAGAAAGGTCGACGAATGGAGAAAGGGAGAGGAACTCCGGAAGAGGCGGACACAGTTGAAGTCGCTGCAGCAGAAACCGAATCAATTTCCATTTCCCACCAAGTCAGACTGTGTGTTCCCTTCCCTTTCTTCCTGCAAAGTACTCCCTCCCTCTTCCACGAGGACTTCAATTGGTAGAGATTCCGAGTTCGAGGATATATTGAGAGTTTTGGGGAAGAGAAAAACCTCTCCCTTCTCTTTACTTCCTTCACCTCTCCACTTACTTTTTTCGCCGTTCATTGTGCTGCAAAGAATGAAGAGGAAAAGAGGGAAATAAAAACGAGGAGGAATCGGAACAAAACCCGCGTTTCCATGTATTCCGTTCCTTTTGTCTTTCGTTTATTTTATTCTCGTCTCGACAAATGTGCGAGGGCCAAAGAGAGAGAGAGAGAGACCTATAAGAAACTAGAATCGAGGATCCGAGTCGGATCAATAGGGATTTTTGCTAATGATGTTGCTTTGATTCTATTTGAATGGGGATTTACATAGGGTGCTTGAGCTGGAAAAGTTTTTTCCCTTAGTGCGGAAACAAATCTCATCTCTTTTAAGTCTCGCCCAAATCTACGGTACGGATGAATAATCATCGTGGCATTTAACTCAGCTTTATGTAGAGGAAATCGGAAAATTGTTGATAGAGAAAAACTATCATCACTCGAAAGCGTATTGAAACATCACCATTGATAAAAAGACTCCTTATCGTGGATGTCCTGATTATATGATCTCTTACGTGTTTTAATGATCATCTGCCGTTGACTGTCTTTCCGTCAAAGGATAGGAATATTAATGGTCTATGGCATCACCTCTGTCTACCTTTCATTATGATTCGCATTAGGAAATCCGGGAATAATGTTAGAAGGTTTTTCAGCTATTCAGGTATGGCTTAAAATTGCTACCTTTATTAGAAAGAGAGATTAGTTTACTATGTTTGTTTTTTCTTTAAGAATAATTATATTTACTGCTGATACTCCTACAAAGATCGACCTTTATATAAGAAATTTTAATAGATAAGTCTAGATTCAACCTAAACGGAAGAGCTACAATTACAATCACAATTGCGATTAAATGCATTATGCTATACAGTGTTTGTAAATTTGTTGATATGGGATATATAGACCATTCAAGTGATAAGATCGAATAAGACCGAGCTTCTACCGCACTAACTTTGCAAAATTAACCTCAAACTAACTTGAAAAACATGTAAAAACTGCAATTTGGATTAAAATCCTTGTTTCTGCGATTTTAGTCGCCGTCACATCGGACGGAACTTAATCGAATCTTACGCTATGTGTACTATTATTGTGAAAGCTTTTCCGCTGTTTTTATTACAATCAAATAATAATTATATTTCTGAAGATAAGTATTCAATATAATTGTAAATAAAAATGCCCGATTGAGGGACTGTTCTCTAAAAAGAGACACTTCCAGAAGTCATAGTGATCGTTAAACGAGGAAGTTGACCTCAAAAAGAAAAATCAAAAGGGCCCAAGGAGACCCAATCTGTATTTTTTCACAATTCCAGAACAAACAGACCGTCGTGGGACCGACGCAAGGAATAGAGAGGTCGGACACTAATTTATAAATAGAAAACGCGCTATAAAACCTCCCCTTGTTTATTCAGTCTACTCTACTTTCCCTCGAATCGTACGTTTGCCACAGATTGCATTGCCGGCCAGTCCTGCTCCGTCTGCTTGGCTCACCTCCCAACGTTTTGAAGGGACCTGGAGCCCTGGTGCTAGCCTTTTCTCTAGAAATAACCGCCTTAGCGATGGACCGAGGAGGAGGGGGAGGTGTGGATGGATGGTATGGGCACAGCTTCATCTGAGAGAAGAAGAATAGGAGGATGCGACAAAGTGTGAGACCGAAATCTTCTGCTACTGCTCCTTAAAAGTCCACATCCTTGTAACATGTGATCGTGAAGTCATTGGAGAGAACTGCGAGAAAAAGGATTCGTCAGCTTCTTAATTATTTAAATGTTTTGCACGTATATATGTCAAGGATGGAACCAGAAGAAGGGGGGGACAATTACCCCTATTAATAATTCTGCAGATATCAAACTTCAAACATTCGATTAAGGCATTACAACGAAATCAACCTTCAAACAAATAGCAAAAGATTTTCACTAACTGAACGTCTGTTAGATTTTCCACTTAAATATGACATTTTAAAAGGTGATTGGAGAGAATTAAGGTACTGATATTATTGTTACTTAAAGATAGGTAAATACGGAAGGTATTACCCAAAACCTTATGGCAAGTTTCAAGATCCCCTCTTGCACGTATATACCAATTTAATTATATAAGTCTCGTTAACCTGGAATACACCAACGTGTCAGTAAACTATTTTAGCAGCTATCGAAGGCAAAACACAACACTGAAAACAGTTTTAGCTAATAATCTTCACTGATCCGTGAATATCGGGATATTTTTTATCTATTCCAGTTGAAGATCATCAAAATATTTTTAATACGTCTTAATGAAAATCAGTCCATGTTTTCGGGCTTTCACTGTGTGCCGGGTGTTTTCGGTCGAGTTTCGCGTTGCTTTAGGGCAGATTTTTCGGGCGGGAATGTTTTTCTTTCTTTGCCATCCGAAGCCGAAACAATACCCACATGTATCCATTACATCCTTTGGACGAATCTATATACTTTAACGTGCATTCACCGGGAGCGGTGAAAGGTTAGAATTGATTGAAGATTACAAAGACCTAAAATTGAACCCTGAGGTAATCCACTATCTGCTGGAACATACTTCATTGATTAATTCCTCCACCGAGTCTTTTTATCTTTTGAGATAATAATATATCTTTTAGATAACGAGGAGAAAAATTCACGAGGGCGTGTAGTAATTAAAAGGTCTTCCTGATTTTCTTCCATGAGGTCTATATTTCGTATATCATTTAAATTTCTTAACGCTGTTACCGTCTAACGATCCTGGTGAAACTCACACTTTTTTATCTTAAGTCTTGCAAGATATGTTCCTCCGCACCTGATTAGCTAATCAGTACAATAGATAGTAATTATAATTATCATAACGGTATCGGGTTATTTTCTTTATAATTAGACGTAATTTTAAACTTGCTCCCTGATGATTATAACATCTAAAAATTGCAAACTGTGCCCGTTTGCCGGTATTTTTAATTTTCCTTTTTCTAAAACAACAATTTAAGATTTCTTAGAAATCGATTATTTTACAGAATTAAAGATTTCCAAACTGTAACTGTGCGTATGTCCATCTAATTAAATCCATAATCTGCCCTGGCGTCAAATTAAAGATTTCGGAATGTGAATAACTGATTTAAATCCATGAATGGTCCATTTTAAGAAAAACTATTCTTGCAATATTTTCATGGTGTCCTGGTGACAATACAATTACAAATTTCGATTTAATTGATTTTGATTTTTAAACGATATTTACCCGATTCTTTATAATCTTCTGTCCTCTTTCTTCTTTGTAGTAGTAGTATTGCTAAAAGCGCTTCAACAACTGAGGTCATTTCGCACGTAGGCTCCCACCGGGAATCGAACACGGGACCGCTTTCATAGGAGTCAAACGCGTTGCCCACTTGGCTATCCGGGAGCCCCCACTTTCTTCTTACTTTCAACTGAGTTCTAATACTAAATACTTAGAATGAGCTCCAATAACTTTTTTCTGCAAAATACATGGGTTGTGTTGCCCAAAATCTACGAACCGTCAATGATAAAACGGTATTCTTTTAAAAATCACACAAAAGTGAAAAAACATCCTTATAGCACGATGTGGACAGGCTTTCTTCATTCTTAGCACAGTCTTTCACGTCTTCCTTTTGTAAGAGAAATAAACAAAAATATAAAATAAAAAACAGTGCGCTAGACTGAATATGATAACGTCACGGTAAACGCGTGAAAGATTTTATTTTTACCAGAAAGGAGGTGTCACGGCGTGAAAATTTCGTTCCTTTTTCATAGCTCTGGAGCGGAATTTTTGACCATAATATAAAGCGAGGGTCACTTCACTTTTTCGCATGCAAGCTTTGTCGCTTCTGCAACGGACGCAGAGGAATCTAGGGCACAGCATAATGCATTACGGAGGCTTTGAAGGGATTTTCCCGCAAATTAACCGCAAAGTTAGATTACCGTTTGGAAGGAATGGACGGTTACTGACATGCATCCTTATCAAACAGCCTTCCGCATTAGTTTCTTCGACATCAGCAATGATCGACTGCGCAGGTTTTATATTAAGACCTTCAGAATTTTATCCGCTCTCTATAGTCGACCAAAACCTAATACTGAAAATGTGGCAGTTCGCTCATTGCTCACACATTGTAATTAGGTGTAACAAGATCACTACGTATGTGAATGATTTACACTTCCTAAGTTTTTTTATTAGCTTCTCATAAATACATTTTATTTCAAAGCTGCTTGGAAGTTTTACTTGTTAAAAACCCCGAATATTCAATACAAAACTTTAAAACTAAATCATTAATAAACTATTAAATTAAAATCTTTGAGATGCATAACCAGTATGTGCTACTTAAAATTAAATTTAATACTGAACTTAAAAGATGACAATAACTGATTAGAAAATTGTACTTCAGATATATAGCGAAAATAAACCAAATCGATGCACCTGAAATTATTTCTATATTATTTATTTTCCTGAATTTTTCTGCAGATCCTTTTTTAAAAATAAATCGCTCACATGAATTGACTTATTCAATGAAAGATAGACAATAGATCTTAACGTTGAATAAAGTATTTTACCTACATTCAGTGCAAGGTATGTACATTGTACTGAAAATGAGTTGCTGACTATAGTTTTTCCGTTTGCGGGAAAAAATGAAGAGAATGTTACATGAAGATACTATAAGTCTCAAATCGTTCTTGGGTATTTGAAAAGTAATGAAAAGAGGGGAAACTTTCAAGAGGACAAATGAGGAGAGAAGCTAATAAAAGAGAGATCCCGGGCACTTGCCGAATGGTTGTTTAAGCCAATTAAGCTACCAAAACTGGCCAATCTCTGCTCCGATTTCTGAAGTTTGATATGCTCGCCCACGGTAGACTATTTTTCCTTTATTCCTCCATTCGAAATCAAGCGTTTTGCATCGCTTGTTTGACAATTACATCAGATAAGCAGATCATCGAACCGGAGCCGTAATTTTCAAATTCTTGAGCCCGAAATGAGTCCTAAAAACCGTTATAAAATCCGTTCTGAATTTCGATTCCAAACAAAACTATTTTACTGAAGCGTAAATAGAGGAAACTACGAAATACGTATAACAGTGAGATGCAACTAACTAACACGCTTTACATTTATCTGTTCTAAAATCGAAGATGTTTTCTTTAATATCACAAAATGTCACTTATACTCATGTGATTGAAAATATCTGCAGATAATTGGAAACTTTCGGAAGGATATTATATTAATATTAGTTGAATGCTCTGAATGAGAAAATTGAGCCGGTTCAGCATTGGCAGACGGAGGAAAACCGGAGCTGTACCGAAATTTGCTTTTTCGTTGATCAAAAGCCGGAAAAAATAATACCGTTCGATGCTCTTAGGAAACTAATCAAAGAAGGGTATACCCATAAAAAGGGTAAATGGGGAAAAATAAAATTAGTAGGTGAAGAACAAAAAACCGTGGAAGAACACTGCCAAAGGAGATACAGACAATTTTCTTCATGTGGATATATAGTGAGAGGTGTGGTAAAGGGAGGAATTCTTTGAGGAAAGAAAATTTGGAGGGTAGAGAAAAAGATACAATACCGTCCCCCAGGAGATTGAAATAGGTGTGACATTACAGAGGACAGGGTCTTCATCAAGAATATAACTCAGGAGGAAGAGAAGATGGGGACATGAAGAGAAAAACGATGAAGAATGGTAAGAAGGAGGGATAGGAAAATGGTACGAAGTAAGGGAAAGAGACAAGTGAGCCCACATTCACGCACATTTTTCAGCAGTCAGAAACCACGCGAAAAAGAGGAAGAAATAAGGCAACCTTGAGATGGTCATTGGGAGGAAAACTGCTAGAATGAGAATCACAAACACTTCCCCGTTTTTCTTATTTTCCTCCAGTTCTATTCCTCTCAGCTCTAGAAGACACTTCTACTTGCTTCTAAATTATTTTTAACGGAACCTTCGTATCGCTTGAGTTAACTTCCGGAAACTTATCATCTAAGAGGACTATGAAGGCCTATTTAATCACACACTCCAACCTACCTAGTAAATAGTAATATTTTACAACCGTTACTCACATGATTACTTTTAACTCTGAAGGATCAAAGATTGTAATGTAATTTTAAGCCAAAACCATTCAATTCATGCAGTATTTTTCCAAGGTTTTGACATCTGCCATTGGACAATTAAAGATGATCTGAAAAACGTCGATTATTTTACATATTAATTGATCATACCGAAATTCAATACCGAAAAAAATATACCTACATACGGAGGAAATATTAGTTAAGTATTTTATTCATGACGCCTTGTATCGTAATTACTAGCACATAGACAAAATGGATTCAGACCTTCCTTAATTATTGATTATTGCATAGTAAATTGAAATATTTGATTTTGATTGATTTATTTGATCTATGCCCATGACTGTGATATAAAAATCATTCACAATATCTGAATTTTATACTACACATTTTTGTTTAAACAAAAGATCTTTCATCTACTTTGTAAATTTTCCTATTTAAGTGAATATATTTTGAAAAGCGAGACGATGACTTTGGATGATAGACTTTGGAAATTGATAGGATGACATAATTTACTATTTTTTTCATTCTTCCCATTTCTTCCATTTTCTCATCGATTTCTTCCATTCTTCCCATTTTAAAACTTCGAACATGGATCAAATAACATTATTTACCAAATTAAATAGAATTATATTTATACTGGGGTACAAAATTTACTATTTATGAAAATTCGATACTTAATTTTTAAAATATATAATTCAGTTCATTCATGAAAACGGCTACGTTATTTGATGATCTTAGGCTTTCCTGGTGGATCGCTTGTAAAAAGGTTTCTCGGGTTTCCAACCAGGTAATTTCTGGAAAAATTGCTGTTGCCAACGTTTCGATCTACGTTTCGTTGCTACGTTATTTCCCCGTAAAAGCGTTACTATTATGCCAATGGCTATGAAAATTTAAATAATAATTTTATTTCTCGTACTTTTATTTTTTTATTCAAATGAATTTTCAGGCTTTCATTTCATGACCTTGATCTGATCATTATTCAATATCAAATATATCGGTACTTTTTTTGAATTTACTGCCAAGTTCCTCAAAGCCCTCCTATTTTGGAATCAGTGTAGTGTTCGAATTGAGTGATCGAATGAAAAAGAAACAATTGTTAGTTTATAACGTCCACCGAGACCGCCAAGATATCGAAATATCACCAAACGGTCCCGAAAAAATGCATCGCAATTTTTTTAAATGTGACAGAAATAAATTAATGAATGTGATATTACGATGGATTCCCACGAAACCTCGGCTCACACTGTAAAACTTCATTTTTTTATACCTCGAAGCGCATAGTTTATAAGTAATCATCTGGATGAAAACCGTTTCTAAATAATTTTCTCATCCCCTGGCTCTCTACTTTAGCTCGGTGTTTAACGCACTGCGGAGTGGTTTTGCTGTCCTTTTACTTCCCTTACTACTAGGCTAAGAAGCTTACGATGCCTTCCAACAACCGTCGAGAGAAAGAAAGGCACTAGAAAGCGACGAACCCTCTCGCGCCGTGGTGAAATAAGATGGGGAAATGGTAACGAGATATTTTCCCAAAACTTTTCCCGGGCAAAGGAAAAAAAATGGAAAACACGTTCCGCGGAGTGAATCTAACTCGTCTTTCTCCGCTGGGAACCTTTATTCCACTTGCACCGGGTATAATTTTTCGAGCGGGAGACAATGAGGTTTTTGGGTCCTTAGAAGAAAATTAATAGGACTGGAATGCCATAAACGTCTCGGGCGATGGTGTTTCGAGATAAGGTGGTTTTTACGAAGGCGTGAGGAGCCTCGGGTAGGAGTGAAAAGAAACAGAAGGGTCTGGGGAAGAAGTAGGGGTGAAGAGAGAACTGTTTCCGTGAAAGGGGAGACCCTGAATGCTTGCACCCCGGGAAAATTTAGGCGGAGGAGCATTCGCGAGCGCTAAATTTTAAAAGTCGCGATTTTTACCTTCCCCTCTGTTTTTTTGTATTCAGAACTGCGGGGGAGGAAGGAGCTGACTTCTCTACTTCTCGATCACAAAGGATCGCCCATTTATTTCCTCAACGCACACCAGCGATCCGTCGTTCGCTTCCGTATTTTTATTTCGAGAGAGTTACGGGGTTGAGAACGGTAGGCCATTAATGTTATTTTAATGGGCGTTTCTTCCCATCCATGCATACGAATTCCACCTTCCGGTGCGTGCGTCGTCTGCTTCGGGGAATTTGTGGATGGTGACAGGGAAGAAGAAGAAGAGATGGAATGAGACGGAGGCTGGAAATCTCATTCGAAGAAGGCAGGCGATACTGCAAAATTAATAATTTAAGTTTTCACGCGTCCCGGTGAAAGAATTCGACATTTTTTCCTCCGGGATCTCACGTCTCGGAGCGATCTCATTGTGTTCGAGAACTAAACAAGTCTGGATTGCTGAGATATCTTTTCGAGGGAGCTCTTAATGGAACAACTTCGTAACTGAACGTTTTTCGTGCAAAAGGAGGAATTTTTGAGAAACATTTGTGAGGGTATTAATTTAAAATTCGTGGAAGACGGTGCGTGTACATAATGAAATGAATGTATCGCTTAGTTTCTCAGGAATTTTTACCGTTTCCTTGTCACTGTCGTGTGTTTGCGAGACTGTATTAAAATTTTCTGAACACCTCTGAAAAGTGATGGATTGGAAGGGAAAACTTTTCAATTGTCCGACTAGAAAGTGAAACATTATGACATTCTATGTCGTAGTTAAAGACGTCCGACCCTTATTTCTAAACTTGTGATAGTTATGTACTGATTTATTTCCTCGCGTCTCTACAGCAATCGAATTCATTCCTATGTAGAGGGTTTTATGCCTTAATTTAAAATACTAACATCGAAATACATTAATAAAGTTTTACAGGTAGGTAAAATATACAGGTATAAAAATGTGGACACTAATTCTACTTGCATCAAATAAGGAACTATTTCTACACAAATAAAATATTCTACTAACTACATATGAAATGTGAATATTAATTCGTAGGAATTCGTGGGCGTTCAATGATCCAACTGGTTTATCAAATACATCTATCCAGTTCAATAATTAATGGAAAAATGTATCCACCAATTGAATTAGCTGCAATAATCTTGTTATTAAAACAGACACAAGGGGAAAGGATAAGGTGAAAATAAAACACACACAATCAAGATCACAAATGTGCCACTACCAGACTGCGAACATGGCACTCCTCATGAACCTCAACATAACATGATTTGCTAGATAAAGGTGTAAACTGACGGAAACGCTTGCCATAATCAAATACCAGTAATAGATAATTTCCACAATTGGAGACAAAAAACAGGGTTTCCAAAATACGTATTTAGCGAAACAATACTTTTCACCTGTAAATGCAATACCATATCGTAATCCTGTATTCTTACAGTTCCTTATCTGTTTCTTTCGTTTGAATTTGTTTATCTTTTTGCTGATTGGATCTTTATTTTGTTCCTGTGATGTCCTATGTCTGCTCTTTCTCAGCATTTTAGTCTCCTTACTACTCACACTTTAGTATTCCTTCATTCAATTCAGTAGAATAAGTTAGCAAATTACTTCTTCCTCTTCCATATCCACCGAATCATTACTTCCAAATTTACCCTCTATAATATAATAATTTTGGCTTCCTTTTGCTTATTCATACTTTTTCGTTATTGCTTTCGTCATCACTGCTCACTCATTGCCAGTTTAATTTTTGCACTGAAAATTCCTATTATTCCCATCGCACCTATCTGTCGCGTTCTTATTTTAATGCTGGTTCACAAAATAAACGCTGTAAATATTTGGGGAAACAACGAAAAACTCCAGTAAGAGAATTTTTGGCTGTTTTTCAGTTGGTTCAAAGATACAATCTGAAAACTCCGCCTGTAAAGTATTCTCTATCTTTATATTTACCTACCGATTGCCTAATTATGAAAGCACAGGAAAACGGGTAAGGGTGACTTTGCGCAAGGTGGTGCGCACCCAGGAAAAATCCCAAGGAAGAATGGACTTCAAAAAAGTCTATCGGTAGGTAAATATATCGGTAGGTAGGTGAATAATTAGTTCTGCCGGGATAGCTCAACGGACAGAGCACCCGACCAGCAATTAGGATACCCGGGTTCGATTCCCGGTTCCGTCAGTCTTTTTTCAAGTCCATTCTTCCTTGGGATAATTATGAAAGTTTTTAACATGTTTAAGAAACTACTATAACGGGAAGGAAACTTTCAAAAAAGTTTGTTACTGATAAAAATGTCTTTTTTCAGAGAGTTTGAGTGTTTTTTGCTAAACTTTGAAAAAAATAAATAATGCGTATTATCAGTTTTTATTCAATTTTGTTACTTTTATATAATTCTCATAATATTAGTATCGCGTTGTTCATATTTAAGAATGTAGTCTTACTACTGGATCGTCCTTCAAGGTTACCTAAAGCATCCTAATATCGTTTTGTTTTCTCTTCTTATTATGAAGGAAGCAATAAACTGCATTTATGTATTACTTTTCTATACATCTCACATCCCCTTGAGATCTTCCCTGGTTTTTACACATCCAACGCTCTCCAGCCGTAAATTATGATCAAGAATGAATGAATCAAGAGGTTATAAAATATTCAAAGTGAAAACTGAATGTCTAACATCTCTTTAAAAGCGTTCCAATTATGTTTTCTTAGTATAAATTGTATGGGACCCTGCAGAGAAGTGTTGTATTCGGGAATTAGAAAAAGTGCAACGGAAGGCGATACGTTTTGTAAAGAATTGTTACGACAAGACAGTGAGTGTAACGCAAATGCATCAGGACGCAGGATGGGAATCTTTAGAAAATAGAAGGCTTAGACAAAGACTAAATCTCCTTGATACATTTAGAGAAAGCACGTTCGTAGATGATGTAGCTGACATAATTCGCCCCCCATGTTACATAGGCCGTTCAGTCACTGCGAGAAAGATCAGAGAAATAGATGCTAAAACGAATCGATACAAGAATTCATTTTTTCCACGAACGATACGCGAAAGTAATAGATTAGCGAAGTAAATTCAGTAAATTCATGGTGCTTGCACCCCCTGCCACAGGCCGAAAGGCGGCTTGCAGGGTACTAATGTAGATGTAGATGCTATTGATGGAATAATCCTGCTATGAGGTAGAAACTTTAGAAAACCTCGTTCGCTACAAAAATCTACCTTGGTTCAAAAACTACATTTCTAAGTCGAACCAAACCTCCGAAAATATAATATACTGAAAAATCGGCCGCGACTTTCTAAGATGCTACTAGAAAAAATGTCCCACTCCTTGAAGCGACTTCTCGGTGAATTCATTACGTATAATACGCTACCTGACAATTTACGAGTACTGCAGACACTCAACTCAACTGGTGGTGACACCGAATTTCCCTGGAAGAACCGCAGTATACAACACCAGAAAGTGAATCAGGGAGATTATAACAATTAAAGTAGTGATCCACAACTAAAATGTGACCTCGAGCACCATCCAGCTAGCTGAGGTGGAGCTAGATTGGCCTAACCGAGAGACAAGGAGAAGCCGGGAAGAAAATCGTGAAATGGAAGGCGAAGTGGAAGGGATGGGAATATAGTAGATGGATAAGGGACTCCTGGGTACGGAATGGGGGAGAAAAAGAGCTTCTATTCCCGCTCTTTATGCGACGGGACAAATTGCCACGTCAGCGTTAGGACTCCTGGGGAGAAGGAGAAGACAAGGACGCTGCGGAGGCGTACTTTGGAAGATGCGGCGGAAAAGGATAAGAAAGGGCGGAGGGAGGAAATGAGCACTGTGGCAGAAATCTGTCTGTCCGGAAGACGTGTCGACCTGAAAAGGGCATGATAGCTAGGCCTGAAAAACAGACGAGAAATGAGTTTTTATACATATATACTCGTATAAAGGAAGGCGGGAATATTTGGCGATGCTGGAGAAGGAAAAAAGTCGGCGAAGAGCAACAATCGCGTGGATGAAGTAGGTTATTAGAGTCATTGTGTGAATTTTCACGGTCTCCGTAAAAAGGGGGCAGCATGTCACTGGATGCTTTGCAAAATCTATCGCCTTTAATATTTCTAGAGAATAATTTCGTCTCCAGGTTTTGTGATGACTTCAAGGGTTAATTTAGGTTGCAATCGTATTTTTTTTTGATTTGTCGAGAAAAATCATTTAGAAATTGCGCCTGGGTGAAGTAAAAATGGGATGACTCTAACTCTTTGTTCGTTGAGTTAAATGTCTGCTGCAGGTAGGATGGAGAATGTTTCTTAAATGTCGTGTTACTTGTAATTCCCACAAAATTTTCACTATTGAAAACTGCTAATGTATGCTAAACTCGCGTAGCAGTTTATATATATGTATTATTCTGTTTTACTTAGTCGAAATTTTATTTCTTACGCAAAAAATTCAAATAATCTTATAAATCGGAATGCTACGAGTCGATTTAAAATTTATCTCATCAATCAATAAGAAGTTATATAGAATCCCTTATTTCAATGAACATTTTACTAGAAGTGAAAGGCCAAGTTTACCGTGAAAATTATTCATGAAAATTCTTCTAAATATGTTATCATATATAATATAAAATCATTATTACTTATTAAAATGCATTTGATGTAGTATGTGCATTTCATTTTTTGGTGATTTAGCAGTAATGTTCATTGGAGAAAAATATTGGTAAAGTAGAAGTATTCCGCGACTTAAACATGTTAAGTTGTTTAATCAGACATTGATAAAAACGAAATTTTAACTATTCATTCAATGACCGAAATTCCATTAATTTTGAAAAATTAAAGTAGATTATAAAATTACTTCAAAAAGAACCATCGAAAATTAAGGATTTTGAAAGCGATTAGCGTATAAAATTCTTTGATTATACACATGTTTTCAAAGATCTACGTAAGACTATCAGATTGTCAATAATTTTCGTTTAAAGGAGCATACTCCTGACTTAAAATTAGCCCCTCTTTATTATCAAAGTAGGAACTACATTTACGTCAGCGTAGAAAATTCCTGCTGCCAATCTTCAGTTCTCGGAAAACCAAACTCAATCCATTCAGCCGAGGACCATTGAAAAAATTATAGACAAATATTTCCTTTTCCGATTCTCTCCGCTAGGAACACAAAGTAGCAAAAACGTAGAGGAAAGTAAACAAAGAAAACACTGTCGTACTTTAGGAGCACAAAAGACACCGATAGGCTATCGACTAAAAAAAAGTGATACATTGTTACTCGTAAAAAAAGGACCACGACGAATCCAACGTATAAGGAAAAGAGGGCGGAGGAATTTACTAAAAGAGGAGCAATGGGAAGCAGAGTTAGAGAATAAGAGGGAAAAGGGAAGGAAACGTCCCTTTTCGGCATGGTTAGAGGGAGTGATTGATTACACGAAAGAAAATTGAAAAGGATGCGTCGACGGAAACGCGGGGAAGACTTCCCAGACTCAATGAAATGAAAGGAAGCGAAAGGCTGAAAAAAGTCACAAAAGAACGACTTGGAGAGAGGCGGAGAAAGAGAGGGGACGAGGTTATAAGGAGTCGAGGACAACGGGGGCATCTGAGGGTGGGGAATGCGGCGATGGACTGGAAAAAAAGAGCTGAGGAATCGCGAGATTTTTGAGAAAAATCGACTGTGGAGGGTAAGAAATGGATATTGAGGGCGTTGGAGGGAGGCAAGAGGAAGGTCGTGGAGGAAGGACGGACAGAAAATTGAACAGGAACGGGAATGAGCAACGAAACCTCAACTAAGAGACAGCGTAAGGAGCAGGATCTCAGAGAGATAAACAAAAATATGGGCTGTGGAATCAAGTACCATTTTAATGATCGATGAAAATTACCAAATCTTATATTGCCAACGTTTAACGCCACAAAACTGGAGTGTGTCACATTCTTGAAGAAAAACAAGGAAGTTGCTTTGTATTAGTGGTATTTTTATAAGTGTTTTGACAACTAAGGCCAATTCGCGCATATGGGCCCCCACCGGGAATCGAACCCGGGAACACTTCCACCAAAGGCAAACGCGCAGCCCACTTGGCTATCTGGAATCCAAGGATGCTTTGAAACTGGGTTTAGCATATTTATGTCTGTAAACAGTTATTATTGTATTCTGAGTTACAAATTTATGGCTTCTTCCTGTTTAAATTATTTTTATTTTCATGCTTCTGAATCTACCGTTATTCTCTCTCAGGGTCATTCGATAAACTATAGCAGTGGAAGTCAAAAAGGGAACGCATGGCAGGACCAAGGAGAACTAGTTAAGTGCAATTTTCTGAAATACTTCTTGAAATGCCGTAGTTGAAATTCTAATGAGGCTATTAAAACGGTATGTGATAAATGTGAACTTAATTTATTATGCCGCTAAAAATTTTCAGGCGTACGAATTTACATAATATCCCCGATTAATACCAGCAATTTGCCAATACTTGGAAAAGCATTCTCTCCAAAATCCTTATTCAACTCTAGTCTGTTATTATTCCTAATTTAGTGGGAAAAATAACCTTCGTAACGATCTTTCTTAGCGATTATTTCCATGTAAAGCTTCGTCAACTTCTCTCGGGATTGGCGCTCGTTGTATGTACGTCAATTGTTTCATTAAAAAGCTCAGAAACGATGATTTTCAAAAAACCTTAGTCGGTGAGCTGATTTCTTCACCTGGAGAGAGTCCCATCTGAGTGATTTTATCTCAGGCGTAACACATTTGTCGAGCATGAAACCTCCGGTAACGAAACGACCTACTCTATGTTGGACTATCTCTAAATCTTAGATCTATCCTACTTTATGAGGATCCAAAATCCTGCTCAGTATACGAGAAGAAGTCGAATAAGAGAAGAATAAACTATTTCTTTGACCCTCGAAGGCCTTCCACTCATAGATCTGCTACCTAATCTTTGAAATCTATCGCCTTTCGAATACGCTCTTTGATGGATAAACGACTGCTAAGCGGAACTCTTAGATATTTGTCGTGACGCTCGTATGTCTATATGATATATTGAAATTTTGGTTCGAGAATAAAGGCCGGAGATCGCATGAAAGTCGGCGATTCTCTTCTCTATATTCAGGTCAAGCTGCCAGTCTTCGCTCCTAGTTAATATAACTCTTGGGTCGTTTTGTAGGATTCTGTATATCTGTACTCTGTAATTCTGTATCTCACTTCGTGATGCAATCTTGATGTATATGAGAGTATAATTGGCCCATTACCTGACATTATATACTCTTTACATTACATATTACGCCTTTAATTATGATAATTAATGGAAAATAGCTCCTAGAAAGTTATTTGCGGAACTAAAATGTATACTTAATTCCGTCCTAAACAATTCGCTGTCACCTTTTTTAATAAAAGATTGTATCCGCTTCACAAAATTTCGTTTACCGCGTCGGCCATCAACTTTTGGACTAATTTTACGTGGAAAACCGCGTCAAATGTCGAAGCAATATACGTATATCATGCGGAACTCAGGGTCAGAAAAATTCGTAGATTTTCTAAACTGCTCTCTATTAATGTGCGGGTACTAGTGCAGGCGGCAAGCGCCGTAATCTGGAAAATAGGGGAGTGCGAGATAGATACGGAGGATAGGAACTCAAACGGAGCGGATAAAAAAATATAGGTTGATGAGGAACGAGCGATATCCGAATGAATTGGTGGGAACGGATAAAAGAACGGCCAGGGAAAGAAATTGTAAGGGGCGCGAACGGAATAAGGAACATAGGAACGGAGGAATTTGTGAAAGGGCGGAAGGGGACTGGAAGGAGCGGGTGGGAACGGAAGGGTTCAGAAAGAACGGGCGGGTACTTGGGTGGAACGATATGAGGAACAGGAAGACGGCTTAAAGACGGAGCGATTGAACCGTGTGTGGCAACGACAGGACGGGTGGTCCAACGGAAGGAAACGCAACAAATGACTCGAGAAGAAATTTCGAGAAACGGCGGGTCGCGATGACGAATGGAATATTTAAATAAATAAAACTCGAAAACCTATTCTGGAATATTCGACCACCGTGTGGGATCCAGATGAAGGTTGTCGAATAACGAACTAGAAATAATCCAGAGTAAAGCATCCTGATATGTAATGGGCAGGTTCGGAAAAAAATGAATGTGTTATAGAAATGATGCAAGTTCTTCAGCGAGAATAACTAGGAAAAAGAAGGAAAATAAATAGAATAGGTTGCAATATTATTACAGGTAATAATGGGTGGAAAGGTTCTAATAATTCAATGGAGAAACCGGAATTCCTTGGGAAAATAGTCATGACCTTAAAATTAAGCCCAGCTGCCAAAGAACGGATATTGCAAAGTATTCTTTTCTTAACAGAACTAATTCTGAATGGATTCACTCTTGTCACTCTTAAAGCTCTTGCCTGAAAACACTATATCTTTAAAAAAGAACCGTTTCTCTATATTGTAGAAAGAAGGTATTAGGGTTATACTATGGCCACGACATTTCTGGAGAAAGCAAGAGATTGCTTGACAGGGTGATATACGGTGGGGATCGCCTCGTGACCGCTACAGCAGCCGAGAAGGCCTGTCACGGACTCCGAAAAATCCAGGAAAAGCGGAATACATTTCATGTATTTCTATTTTTGCGTTACTTATGGGTAATTTATTTATACAAATGTATGTACATATGATTAGAAAGTTGGTCAGTGAGTATATATTATGTTTGTATCATGTATTTATAGTGTAAATATCTCGTAATTATGTAGGCGCGAGACTGCTACCAGGATACAGCCTAACCGCAGTTTAGTTATAACAATAAGAGCACAATTATGCATAACTGAAACAGTTTCATCAATACATAAACTCCATATTACAAATATACACCAGATAATGTCTTAGAAAAATAATAGTAAAGTTATACTAGAACAGGAACATCATCACTGATAAAGGTTAACTTCATAACCAATCAGATAACACACACACACGCCTAACAAGTAAAAATACCTCATAGAAATATCAGTACGAAATTCTACAAACATACAATAGAAGCATGCAGAGAAATTACCGAAATATCTCACACTAAAAGAGGAAATAAAGCAAATGTGGCATCAAAGATCGGTGAAAACAATTCCTATTATTCTGTCATCAAGAGTTATAATACCAAAAGCATCGCATAGCAGCACCAAAAACATACATTTCACTCCAAAAACTCCTAATTCTGGATACTAGTTCTATCAAAAGAAGCCTTCTATGTTATTATAAATTGTAAACATATAATGTTATTAAAACTCATTAAAGACAAATGTATGGAGACTTGATTAAGACCCATCACAAATTCAGAACTAATACCACGAAAAGTGAGAACATGTTGTGGTAATAATGATAATAAATTATAAACAACGCAGATAAACCTTACTAATATGGGAAGGAGAAGGATGAGTTAAAGGAACGGAAGATATTAGATTCGCAAGGAAGGAGAAGGAAGTCTGATAGTAGGAGGTCGCAGACATGAGGAAGTGGAAATATAGCGGGTAAAAATGGGGGATTCTGGGAAGAAAGGTGAGCATGACATGGGCACATTTATGCCAGGATGAAAGGTCAGCCAGGGAGGGATGGGAATTGAGTAAAAGGGGGGATGAGGGACAAAACGGACGAATGCGGAACACGGAAATAAAACAATCCCGTCCGGCCTGCGTTGAATGCCTCTCCCTTCACCCACCGGAAAACGGGAAGTAGTCAAAAAATCTCTTCGAGGAGAGTCTGGATTCAAGAGCGGGGATCTGGTTTGTGTACGAGATTTCTGGTAGCCACGCACACGCTAAGGAAAATGGATTCGAGGAGGAGGCAAGAGGGATGGCCGGGGCTTAGGAAGAGTTTTAAAGGCACACGGTCCGGCTCCCTTAAAGAAGAAATAAAACGGTCCTTCCCCGTGTAATATCTGAGCTATTCGTGAATTCCCGGGACTGCGTCTCCCTTAATATCAAAACACGATCCCGGCAGAATAATCAGCTTTGAGCCCGTAATAAAAAACACGACGGCGACTAGGTTTGGGGTCGTTTGTTTGCGGTACCAAAGCCAAAGGAAGAAGTACGAGGAGAGAGGAATAAAGAGATGACGGGGGACGGCCGTAAAGTCTCCACGAGTTATACCCGGGGTTTGTGGAGAGGAAGTTGGTCCAAACCCTCTCTTAGGGTCTACGATTCCTCTAGGCATTGAGATTAAAGCAAATTTCGCGAAAGTATTTTCCGGTACGTAAATCGGGCTGGGGTAATTAAAAGGGTTGCGGAGGAGAGTTGAGGAAATAACTGAGGAACGCCGTGGATGATTCCCATAAAGTCATCCGCCATTCAGTGGGGAAAGGACGCATGAAACCTCCGCGAGAATTGCGTTCTAGCGGGGAAAAAGGGTTAGCACTCTTTGCGCCACTTTAATTCTCCATCAACGCCGCGGATTGTTACGAAAAGATGAGCTCTCCTCCGGAGACGGGAGGTAAGAGCCGGTTTGTTAAAAGGAATGGTTTCAGGCTGGAGTAATTATCTCGGTAAGATATGCGTGCGAGAGTTGTAAGAGATTTATTTCTTGCGCCTCGAGTTTAACTTCTTAAAAGACGTCTACTCCGGAAGAACAATTTACAGAGAGAGTGGAGGGTGAGGATGAGAGATACAGCCCTGTGGGACAATAACACTTATGAACGGGATTAACTCAATCTCGCGTGAGGACGGAGTCAAAGGAATATTTACCAGAGGATATGGGAGGGCAGCCGTAAGATCAAGGGATGATAAAATGCGGTTTCCTACCAAAAACGGTGGTAAAAAAGAGTACAGAGCTTTAAGAAGGCCTTTATGTCTGAGTCCTGGATCTTATCTAGAAAAAAGACATTTAAGCAAAAGATTTTCCAACATTCTTATTTCGCGAGGAATTAAAACGATGTCATGAAATCCAAGGGAAAGATATTCTACTAAATGATGGGTTAAATGTAAACCTTTGTCGAGTGGACTAACTTATTACCTATAACTCAAAGGTATTAGAGTCCTTGTGACTAATATGACTGATCATTATCTTTTGGTTTCTTGAGGTTAATCGGCTGCTCAAGAACATAATTCAAAGACATAGTTTAAAGTTATTTGAAGTTTTTAAAATTTAAATAATAAGGTTACAAATTTTGCATATTCTTGCGGCAGAATGGTTCACATGACCCGAAAAAGCATACACCCCAAATAATTCTTGGTAACAGTAAACGGAAGTATTAAAATGTCAATGGCCCACAATTGAGAATAAGTNAATTAGATTCTATATGCTTCATTTTAAAGGCAGTATTACGCTGAATACATTTCGGAGGGATACAACGGCAAATGTCTCAGACACTACACTTTTCTGAGGAATTGCATGCAAATTCCGTTGCATTGGCTGCAGCTACCTCGTAAATTGTACTTTAAGTATCCTATAATACAGTCATGCCAAAATCCTCAACAATTTTTATTATACAATACAATCAGTCAATCAAATTTATTGCAGCCAACCACCAAATCTTACACATTCAAATATTGTTAAAATAATTTATAGGACAGAAACAGGGAGCTTCAATTTTATACGTTTTAATAATTCTAACGATCGTAGTCTCAAAGGACAAACACAAACACCAATGCCCTTGCCCGGAAAATACCGGACTCGAACCCGGGAACTTAGTGTTGGAAGGTTTGCGCAACAGAAGAGAAGAGGAAGTGGTACTTTACGGCGTTCGTTCGGATAAAGTTAGTCAATTAAGGTGTACCTCCAGGTGGCGTAATCGAACCTCCATTTTTCTTGATTTATATCAATCACCTGAGCGACGAGATTGATGGAAATGTGAGGATATTTACCGATGATTCGGTAATATATAGAAAAATATCAAGTGAAGAAGATATTTCTCATCAAATGACATTTCACCATCGAACTATGTAGTTCATGTTCAAAGGTAATTCGAAAAATCGCATCTAGATCTAAATGTAAATAAATGCTCTGTAGTAAACATCTTCTAAGGATAACAATTCCGTCAGAATCACCCATACAAAATTAGCGGAATAAAAATGTCGGTCAAAAGTTCTGATTCATTTTATGCAATAAAATACAGTGAGTAATTTACTTTTGGTTAAATATTTTCCTTACTAGAGCACTACCTCTACATGAGTGTTACTCGTATCATCTAATGGAAAATCTTTGTGTATGTTTAAAACTGAACTATTCAAAAATATCTTGACCATATTAATTAGTTATAATTAATTCAAAAACATGTTCAGGCAATAAAGATTCATTCAAAATACAAGAAAAGTTTACAGTCAAGAGAATCCCAAGTACACAATGATGATATACGTACATTATTTTATTATTTAAATCAATGACATATATAATTCATGAATAAAAGAGTTAACATGTAAGATTTATATATGTTACGTACATAGATCGATTGCCTAAAATTCCTATGGTATATTAGGTCCCGTGAATCCGTGTATTATATAAGAAAATGAGAATTCTTCAAAGTACAGCTGGAAATCGGGAATCGCAGGCACGAAAATATAATGAGACTTTTGGTTGAGAACTCGTTTTCGTTGTGAAAAGAACATGAAATGAAGGAAAAATGTGCGCCGACAAAAAATGGAAGTAAGAAATTCAGGGAGCGTTCACTAGGAAACAAGAGTATCTTGTAACGTTCGGGGTAGGAAAAACGGATTTGTCGTGAGCGGCATAACTTGTTTTGAGCTTCGTAAATCGTGGGATTAAACTTGATTGCTTTGGAAAGTTGTTGCTCTTTTGTGAAGATCCTTTCAGGTCGGCGTAATGGTCTTTCGCAAGTCTGCGACGTCACTCGTAATGGGATAGAAAAGGTGACCGGAAGTCAAAGGCCGTACGAGAGCTGCCGTTAAGCATCACAAAGAGGAATCTAAACCGAGGAGATCGTATATCACGGCATCCGATCGGAATCGTAAAGTATTTCCTCTACTACAAAAAGCTTAGGCATATACCCATTGCTTGTTTTTCTTCGGAATAGTATTCCACTTAAATTTAGTCAGGGAAATTCGAGTGCAGATATGCATATTTTAATTTTAAATTACCGCTATAAAATAACACTAAGTTCAAATATTAACAAAAGAATAAATTGCCAGTAATCGCTATTTTTCACATTTGTTATTCCTTGGGATTTAGCCGCACAACTTCATTGTGCAAAATTTAACACCTTTACCTCAATCCTTTTCATTAATGGAAATAATTATTCCATAACGGTTATAATATTTCTGCAGTAAATTTCCATAAAGTTTCGTAATTTATAGCGATTCACCAATAGAAAAGAAACGTTTTAAGCAACTGCATGTACTTAAAAATCCTAGCCCTTTTAGTTCAGGTTATCCTGAATATTATCCAGTCCTCGTATTTCCTACGCAAGCAGTGTTGCTTAGTGCTTATCTTTCGACAGTGTCCGGTTTGCTCCGAAAACAAAAATAAAAAACAGCTCCTTTAATAACAATAAAAATCATTGCCAAATAACGGAGGTCACTTCTACAATCCACTCCAAAATATTCAGGTTCTTTATACTGGCGTTATATAAACATAAATTATGGTATTTTCTGCTCACCAGCTTGATAGCTCTGCTTTTCTGGGTTTCCTCAAGCGACAGCGAAACACTGGACAACACTGCAAGAAAGAAAAGAATTAGTTAAAGTCTACAACACCTCCTTATTTATATTGATAAACTTTCACGTATTTTATGAAATGCCATACATTGTTTATGCGTGTAGAATAGAAACTGGAGGTCAAGATGAAGAGAAGCCCGCTTGGGCTTATACTAGCCTATTCACCTGTGAGATAAATCAATCAATAAAACTAGTTGGTATCACAAAACTCACAATATGTTGTTAACAGTGATACATTAATTAAATTATAATTCAAGAAAGAATTGTAGTTACTGAGAATTAAAGAATTGCTAGTTTGAACAAAATGATTTCAAAGGTATAACCCTAGAATACTCTTAGCAGAAATAGAAGAACTGCAACTGAACTTCGTTCCATATTATTAAATAAATTAGATTCTATATGCTTCATTTTAAAGGCAGTATTACGCTGAATACATTTCGGAGGGATACAACGGCAAATGTCTCAGACACTACACTTTTCTGAGGAATTGCATGCAAATTCCGTTGCATTGGCTGCAGCTACCTCGTAAATTGTACTTTAAGTATCCTATAATACAATCATGCCAAAATCCTCAACAATTTTTATTTTTATAATACATTTATTATCATATGTTTTCGTCGTCCCCACAGATCTGTCAGTTCAATCAGTCAATCAAATTTATTGCAGTCAACCACCAAATCTTACACATACAAATATTGTTAAAATAATTTATAGGACAGAAACAGGGAGCTTCAATTTTATACGTTTTAATAATTCTAACGATCGTAGTCTCAAAGGACAAACACAAACACCAATGCCCGGAAAATACCGGACTCGAACCCGGAAACTTAGTGTTGGAAGGTTTGCGCAACAGAAGAGAAGAGGAAGTGGTACTTTACGGCGTTCGTTCGGATAAAGTTAGTCAATTAAGGTGTACCTCCAGGTGGCGTAATCGAACCTCCATTCTTCTTGATTTATATCAATCACCTGAGCGACGAGATTGATGGCAATGTGAGGATATTTACCGATGATTCGGTAATATATAGAAAAATATCAAGTGAAGAAGATATTTCTCATCAAATGACATTTCACCATCGAACTATGTAGTTCATGTTCAAAGGTAATTCGAAAAATCGCATCTAGATCTAAATGTAAATAAATGCTCTGTAGTAAACATCTTCTAAGGATAACAATTCCGTCAGAATCACCCATACAAAATTAGCGGAATAAAAATGTCGGTCAAAAGTTCTGATTCATTTTATGCAATAAAATACAGTGAGTAATTTACTTTTGGTTAAATATTTTCCTTACTAGAGCACTACCTCTACATGAGTTTTACTCGTATCATCTAATGGAAAATCTATGTGTATGTTTAAAACTGAACTATTCAAAAATATCTTGACCATATTAATTAGTTATAATTAATTCAAAAACATGTTCAGGCAATAAAGCTGAAAAAAATTAATTCGAAAACATGATAGGATATTAAGTGGTACGAAAAATGGCAATTAGATGTTAATGTAAATAAAACTCTGTAATAAACTTCTTCGAAAGGTAACGATTCCGTCAGAATCACCCACATAAAATTATTAAAATGAAAATACATGTAGTCGACTCAGTTGAAAATCTCGGAATCACCCTTATATATAACTTTAATTGGAGCACACATATTCTAAAAAATATGCGGTAAAGCAACTAAAAAGCTCGGTTTTATAAAGTGTATTATAGGTAAATGCGATTAAAAGATTAGAAAGCGATATTATTTCTCATTAGTTAAACCTTATATGAATCCTTGAAAGAAAGGAGATTTGGCCTCGATTGCTTGCTAAATTCAAAGAAACTACATTTGCGGAAGACGTAATTGGTATTATGTGACCCCCTGCTACTTCGGCCGACCCGACAATGAGCATGAAATAAGAGAAATAGATGTTAAGACAAGTCATTTTAGGGACTCATTTTTTCCGCAATCGTTACGCGATAACAATAAGCTAAAGAGAAAAATCGAACACTAAGTGTTTACACTCCCTGCCACACGCCAAAAAGCGTCTTGAAGGATATTTATGTAGATGTAGCGTCCTATCAATCCCGTCACCATGGTCAGCAGCACTTAGTGAATACTGCAATACTGCGTTTTCGTTTACTAAGTTTCAAAATGTCTGTTTTATTCAGGAGTCAGAGCATAGTACTCCCCAAAAAGAAAGTTATTTTCACTCTTGAAGAAACTGCGGGAAATATAACTTAATTTCGTGACCCGAGTTACGTGAATTAACACACGAAGGCGAAACTTCGTGACATTGAGATAGTTTAGCCACGAAGGGAAAAGTGAAAGACACGAAAGGGCCACTTAAGAGAGGGGAAGCGACCGAAATGAGAGAATAACTCCGAGTTTAGTGGAATCCAGACAAAACTTTTCGGAGAGATCATGAAGAGAAAGAAACAAGGAGGAAGGAAAATAACTTGGCGTAACGAAGGAAAAGAGAGGGATGTAGACGAAAGGAGGAAACTTCCAATCAAGTCGGGATCTTGTCCAGTTCTGAAATACCTCTCCTAAGACTATTCTTCTTAACCTTTCCCTCTCTTGTTCCACAGATATCCTCTGCTCTCCTTCCCACATCCGTAGCGGTCACCCTCGACGACGTCGCCCCCGGAACCTTCCTAGATTCCCTCCCCATTCTCTCGGTCACGGCAAATCCAATTACCCTCGACCTCCAGAGCGGGCAAACCCGCGCTACCGACCGCAAGCGTAGCCTCCCTCGGTCCACTTTCTCCTCGTGGGACCCTTCCTCCACATCCGGCGACCTCCCTCCATCCTCGCTCACACAGAGAGAAACACACGGAACACCGGACACTGCCACCGCCTCGCCCCGCACAATGGGAAGCCATCGAGATTAACAGAAAGGCATCGCGACGCACGGATATGCGGCGAGGCCGGAAAGCGGGTTACAGAGGAAAGATCAAAAAGTATAGGTGAAAGATCCCTTATTGGATAGGAAGGTAATGAGATGACTGGAAAATTTCTTACCGGAATATCACTCGGTATTTATACATTAACCCCGTAACACCAATCAAGCTATTCAATGTTGGGATAGGCACGCTTATTCACAGTACTCCTCTGTACATTCCAATCTTTACATGCATAATCCTCTCCTCTGACCTCTAACAATCACACATCCTCCACACAACTTTTGATAATTCTCGTTTACATTTATTTATCATTACCTTTTAGTATCAACATGGTTCTCTATTTATCTTCACGATATTTTTCACGGGAATATTTACATTTCATTTTATAGAATTTTGCTACTATCTTCGCAAATCGATAATTATCGTCCATCCAAAGATTGTAAAACAGCTCAGAATTTCCGTAAAAGTGTTTTTCATAGTTGTTTATAATTGATATGATCTATTTGAACTCGGTGGAATGCTACAGAGAAACTACAAAGTATTTTTGTTTCTTCCTTTATTGCCTTCTGGCAAAATTCTTTGACTATGTAATCTTTTCACATGGTTGCCTATACTATCGCAATTTCTACTACTTTTAATAACGTACGTCACCTGCCTTTGTGATATCATCCAATACAATGAACCAACTTTTTCTCGATCTTACTTTTCCCTTATCGCTATTCACACTCATCGCTCAGCGTCTTTGTCATTTACTTCGCTCAATCCTTTCCTTTCATCAAAACGGTGTATCGCCATAAAATCAGAAAGATGTGATTTATTTATTCTAAACCCCAAAATAAACTCTCAGCAAAATCCGAATTTTGATGTCTGAAATCATCATCAGGCTCTTTGAGACATCTTACAAAACTAAAAAGAGCAAATATTTTCAATTAACTCCCTGTATTTGTCATAGAACACCATCGCTTAGTATTCTATGAAACTACACGTATCATATTTGAAATCGGAAATTCAATCGCAATATTTTAAAACATGAAAGAGTAGGGAAACTTTAATAGGCATTTATAACTCTGAACTCCGCACTATTTCCTAAATATGGAATACTCGTTAAGTATACTCGTTAAGTAATCTATATCGAGTATTTTACGCACAATTGTAAGAAGGCTTCCCCTTCGTCATAAAACTTGTCAAACTGAAGACTGTTCTTACCTCAGATTACCTAATCTCAGATTTTACAATCGACTGCCTTAAAAGAAAACGAAAATTTCGAAAAACTGAAAATGTTAGTTGAACCAACCAAAACTAGGTGGTGGAATAACTTTTCATTACTTTTGACCAAAGATTGAACAATATGTATTGGGAAACATCACGGCGATAGATAAGAGTTTACTTTAAAGTTGGCTATAAGTAAGAGTTAAATGAAGACATAATCCATGTAGACATTTATGGGATAATTAAACTAACGTATCATAAAAGTGCATGCATTTAACCCAACAGAATATAAATGCAAACTTGGTCATATGTTCCTTTGATTGGAGATCACCAATTATTAAATTCTTCCTTCCAAAACATTTTATACCGTCAATATCTACCTAATAAAATCTGAAGCGATATTCCCTTAAAAAGGTACTAATTCGATGTAGCTAGATTATGTAGTAGCTGGAATTCGAATTTATGTTATTCATTATCTGCTGTACCTTGCGGTGTTTTTCAGAAATTGGAAGTGAATGTCGTATCCTATATACCATTTAAAAAACAACACCTAAAACAAATTATTTTTATTCACTTAAAAAATTAATTTTTAAGCAAAAACATTTAAATCTAATTTACATAATAGTCCATTACTAATACCATTTTATGCATCTAGTATCGGTATGTATATTTCAATGCATTATTGAATTTTGGATATTATAAGTTTAAACTGAATTGCATGATTCCATTCTTAAACACCATAATGTATCAATGAGAGGAAATACATTTCCACTGTCTAAAAGAAATAGCTACAATCATTTAATATTATTTTATTATAAGTAATTAACATACGATTATATTCCTTTCAATCATTATGGGAGTAGAATCTATTACAATTCCTTTATGTACCAATGTATGAGATAAGATTAAATATAAATTACACCGGATATGCACAATCCATAAAATTTAACCAAAAATATTTATAATCTTGCAAATAAGAGGATCAATTATTTCAATAAAAATGTATCATAGGATATGAGAAACTTAATAGCATTAATGACAGCCCAAGACAATAATGATTATAACTAACAAAATTTCATTCAATTAAAAGACACCTCTTTATACGGTATGTTAGAGTTAAAATGAAGATTTCACTTAAAGTATACATTATAATACCGGGCCTAAGAATCACTTCCTCCAATTTTCAAATTACTAGTATTTTAATATTAATCGTACCTTATGAAAGAATTAATATCATCCGTGAAATATAACAGAGAATTTTCAGGATTATCGACGGAAAGCAATCACATGCAAACAAACACAACACCACGGGGAGTATCCCCAATTTTTCACGTCTTCACATTTACACAATCAAATAAATACTGAATTTACGAATGGGTAATCGTAACAATCAATGTTGATTTGCGACCATAACTACCAAACAGGAGTAAATATACACGAATGAAGCTTAAGAATTGAAATTTCACCAGTTAAATGAATCCTAAAGAGTATGAATAGGTCTGAAGATTTTATTTTCCAATTGTGAAAATATTTTGATAGCATATTTTCAGTAGAGAAGTTCACTGTGACAGTAGAACTCACTCATAGCGACACAAAAGTATTGAAATTAATAACCAGGTATATATTGCACAGAAGAGAAAAAATCTGTACTTTTTTCCCACCTTTTTATTTCTTAATTTGTACTTTTGCTAGATGTAAACGCGTGGAATAAAAGTTATATTAATAGTATGGCTTTCCACAAAGTAACGCCTGAACATATCGATTTCGAGTGTATGTATTTTGGTGTCTGAAGAAAGCCAATATATTTTAAACCCCTGAAGTTTGGTTTGCGTGTTAGCAGGACTCGTTTGACTTAAATTCCCCCCTATTTAGATTTCTATAAGCCAGAATTGACTAAATTCTGACTTATTCAAAATATATATTTCAATATACGGAGTTAACAATTTTTTATCACTGCTTTTTCTCGCATTACCATTTACAAGATATGTAAGACCTCTTGGCATTCCTGTCGCAAGATTTTGGGTAAAAATGACTGGTAAATGAATACACCGCGGAAATATTTGATTTCAGCAAAATTAGTTGAATTAAATGAATTGGTTTGGATCTTGCGTATTCCGATTCCGATTATACTCTGAACGAGATTCCAATATAAATTTTCAAAGATACTTTAATCAACTTAACAATTTATTTTCTCTTTTTATGTACCCATGCCACATTGGGTAACATAACAGCTTCGGAATGTGACGACCATGACATCAATTTTGCCATTTTTTTAAAGATGTACCAATTACATACTAGTTGAATCATTTTCCTATTATTCAAATAATTCGATTTATAGTTTATTGTATTTCTTGTAGAAAGTTATATTCTACCATTTTCTTAACTTTACGATTCGTAAATTTGATGTTAACTTGTTATCAACAACATGTCAATGTCAAACATCATTTTTCATCCGAAATAAATGGAACTGAGGGCGACGATGTCCTATACAAATTCTGACCATCAAATAACTTTAGTACTTTATTTAGAATATCTCATAAAATGACTTAATTCTAACCCATGTGCTCATACATAGAGCACTTTCCAGTTTACCTTTATTAGATATAAAATGGCTTTGTATTCGATTTTATACCAAATTACTTTAAATTCTAAAAATGGAAAATAATCCCTCTTTATATTTTGCATTACTCGAATAACTGGTTCATTTTATTCCTTTGAAATACTTCAGTAATACGTGTAGGTATAGGTTGAATGTTAACCTAATATATTGAAGTGCAAATTTTAAATTAATTAATTATTATTAAAATTATACCTTTTATATTTACTCTAAATTTAGTTTATTTTTGTAAAAACTTACGTTGTAATATGAACAACAAGCAGTAATCGTTCCTATATTATATGAGAGAACTCGATTATATGAGAGAATTCTCCTTTCCGTTTAATTACCCAAACGGCAAGTGCGAATGTTTAATGAGGCAAAGAAATATAAAGAGAACAATAACGCTATTATTTGTTCCCAATTTGAATTTCATGCTGAAACTCTTAAAATAACAACATTTCGGCACTACTAATTAATGTGATTAACAAACGATTGCCTTGCAAATGTGGAATACCAACAAAAAACCAGACTATTTAAGGATATTTATTTTTCTGGTGGTGCAACTCAAGAAATTATGGAAAATAAGGAAAAAATTGGAGCCATCGAGGGGATAATGCTATGGATAAAAATTATCAAAATTAATTCTCAAGTCAAGTATTTAAACAAACCAACAGGTAATAAGTTGGAGTAACTCGTGAATAGATGGTGACAGAATCTATCGTTATTTTCCTGTTACTGTTTTTATAACATAATAATGGTACAAATGTACCATTTCTTATTCTCAACATAGTTATTATTTGACACGTGATTAGTGGGATGAAGCCCAAGTGGGTATCTCTTCCACCTAAGCCCATGTGCCATTATTGAACGATTATTATTAAAAAACATATATAAACGAAAGGAAAGAATTGTTTTATTTATATATCCGCCCTATAAAATATTTCGATAAATATTTTCGACTTAAGCAGATCGATCCGAGCGTTTGGTCAAGTTGGCTCGGCAGAAGACCGACGCCCACTTTATCTAACGTTACGAATTTCGCCAAAGACAAACTACTCCCATGCGTAGCATCTCTGACTAAACACAAGAACTTCATCCGAGTACTCCACACACAAACCCTCCACGTCCTGGTCCATTAAAGCTCTCCCTTCCAAACTGCCCCATCAGTCTCCATCACTTTTACTTCCTTCCTGACGGGAAGTTTGCCATGGATCATGTAATAGTCCTTTTAAGGTTTCCCCCTTATGTAATCTCAGGAACCTACTCATCCAGATGGAAACTCTCACAAAATGCCCTCCACTGATGTCCGTATCGATAGCTGAAAGGTTGCTGGAACACAAGTTTCGAGTTGAAGGAGCTAAAATAAATCGCAACTATCGACCAGCAGTGGAAGAGTTGTTTTTATCCCTTTTGGAAAATACACGGAAGCGTATTGATGGCGAGCAAATCGAATGCAGACATGGTTTGCTACAATGTGCGAGGTCAACGTTCGAGTGAGAATGAAATAGAATAATCTTTCCTTTCATCTTAAAAATCATCAATGATTTGAAACTAAATGATTAATTTAATGAAAATTGTGAACAGAATAAACCCAACTTACTAGCGAGACACTTTGTCGTATTTCATGACGGTATGAAAAATAAAAAACAAGAACTATTTTTCTCATGAAACAAGATCCTACTAAATATATAAACAATGAAAATACAATACCCAAACCAAAACCATAAAATGAAGGAAAAAAATTGAAGACATGAGTTACTTTTATCATGAAACTAGGTCCTATTAAATATATAAACGCTGCAAAATACAACATACAAACCAAAAGATGGAAGTCCGACTTTACAAAGCACTTAAAAAACTTGAAACCACTCTTCTAACTTCATATTAGAAATTTTGTATTTAGCTGAAAAGGGCAGTCTGATCAATACACTTTAAAAAATGGAGATAATCCAGGAAATTTAAAACCCTGAATATAATCTTACTGATGAATGTTTTTCTTTTCTCTCTTACTCACTTCAGCTCTACTTTCTATCCCCCCCCATTCCTTTCTTCTGCGTTCCTTATATTAATAGAGTCTAGTTTCCCGAGAAAGTGGTTTCTGTTATTAATTTCTTTTACCTTTTAAACAGAAAGTGAACATATTGGAGGAAGTTTGGCTAAAAAAAAACCTGCAATATGTCTCAAAACTTACGGAAAAGGTCCAGAAGAAACAACAAAGACGTAACAGCTAATATGTTACCATCAAAATGCAGAATATATGCAAGTCGTTTTAGTTTTAACAAATGGTTTAGTTAATGTGTACGTAATGAATTATTTTTTGCCTCTCCCTACCTTAAATTCAAACCAGAACTTGGGTATTTTATGAGATATAATTCTGCTAGATAATGAATGCAAAATTTACAAAAATCAATATATCGAACGAATTAAGAAGTTTAAAAGATTCTAAGTGCTATCGTACAAACTGAGCTTCATGTATGGTTTCTTGAAAATTTGTCTTTGATCGTTTGAGTAACCGAAATTGTCTTTTTTCGCTCAGGTTAACCAAAATTTATCATCTACGCGCGTATGTTTTCATCACGAAAACTGCTACCCTGAATGGTGTAAAGAATAGATTTTTTCGTAAAAATAGATATATATAGTTAATTCGAAACATAGTATACGTAGTTTACTCCAACGAGCATATGACGCGTAAGAAACCTGCAACTCTGATATTAGAAATCATGATGCTATTCTATGAAATGAAAATATGTTCCTGCTGCAGCTATCCATTCATTAAACCGTTTATAAGGAATCCCAAAGGACGTTTTTGAATTTCCTAATAAATTGTTCATCACGGATAACTAACAACCATCGCTTTATAGTATTATTATTGGAGTTCCCTTCTTCCATAAGTAAACAAATTTTTGAGTCTTTATAAACAATCCAAGATGAAAAAATTCGGAAATTGTCACAATAAATCGTGGAATTACCGATATTTTATCAGAGAAAGACTGGTAATTAAAACATTCACCAAGAAGATCATTAATTTTCAACGCGCAGAAGATATGAAACCCTGAGAAACGAAATAGAATGGATGACTATATGATGTAAATGGAAGAAGATAAGAAGGATTGATGATTGAGAAATGTTACGCATTAAAGAGAAATCTCTGAGCACCAACAGTGTAAAAGCGTGAAGGTTATGTACATACATACGCATGGGTGTAACGCACTCCACGGTGAATCAGTGATCTTTTAACTGCTAGAGTTTGATTTATTTTACAGGAATATTGTATGTTGACATTTTCGTATTTCTGTAGTTTACACGTGACCAGCGAGAATTTTCAATCGTTTTTTTTTTTTTTTTGGGTCCAACTCTCCTTTCCAATTCCGAAAAACCTTGCTGATTGAGAAAAGGGATCCGTTTATACAATCAAATGAAACAATTGAGGCCAAAATTGAGAAATAAAGGATTGCGAAAAGGGAAAATAAGCGATGGTAGGGAGGTGTCAAATGTGCTTCGAAAAAGGAAAGTGGATATTTTTTATCTATACAATTCCCTACGAGTACACAATGAAGCTTGAAAAGGAAAACACTCTAATAAAGTATCACTCTAGTTTGTAGTATTACTGTTAAATTCCACCGGCAGCTTAGGTCATTTCGCACGAAGGATCCGGATTCGGACCCAGGACCGCTTTCACCGAAGTCGAACGCGTTGCCCACTTTGTTATCCGGGAGCCTATCATACTAGTTATTTGCTTCTAATTTAACTCCACCGGTGATCATATTGAATTATTCAAGTTTTGCATTGCAGCCATTTTCCCCTGGGATTTTATTTTAAATCTTGATCCATGAACCATAGATAGTAATCGTAAACATAAAATGTTTCATTTATGAGCTGAAATTCTGTTCTTTTGTGTACGACGTGACAGATCTTACACATCACTATAGGGAAACATGCCCGTCATTATAACTACAATCACTCATACAAGTGTGTGTATGACAGAACACGAAAAACTAAATAAGAATTTTATGTAAATGTAATAAAAGAAAACATTTAGAATCGACTGAAAATTTTCATTGAATATTACAAATAACTCATAGAGACTAGCTGAATATGTGCAATTCTCACTGGTACTTGAGATTATATTACTTTTAAAGCATTTTTTCCATCAATCTGAGAGGACTACTTCCTATGCGGAGTCGTGTGGTAACTGAAAAGAGAAACTCTATAAAATAATAGAAGTGATTGCAAAAACCAGGAAAATTCAATCATGTATCTACGCCTAAGTTGGCCAATTTATTACCAATTTTTATTGCGGTCGACTTCAATACTATTTGTCCAACAACAATCAACTTTGATTGTTATAAATTGCGTGCAAATAAATGCTTAGTTATTTAAAATTATCATTTGTGGAGGACTATTGAATACCATGATTAATTTAACAACATAGATCTGCTAACCAACTTTCAGCATTTGCATTTATCAAGGTGTTTGATTAGCTCAAAAGAGTCATGATTACTAAGTCCCATCGATGGGTTGATCAAAAGAAACATCAAAAGAAAGATCCATAGGTCGATCGATACAATCAACAGTACATAAACCGATAGTTCTACCAATACATTCATTGATGGAAAAAACAACAGCTCGATCGATGAAGCAATCCATCGATAGATCGGTAATATAATCCCGATTGAATAACTGTGATGAATATATTTGATCCATTCATTTAAGTAACACCTATCGTAATTCGCCTGAAGTGGAGAATTTAAAAATTTCACTTTTTCATGTGAAAAGCGAGTTAAGAAAATCATTCTCAGCAGCAGTTCACGCTAATTAACCAATTAAAATCGATCCGTTGTGAAACCTCCCGTCTCCAAAAAGTCAAATTTCGACCACCGAAGAAGTTATTACGCTATCAGCAATCACCGATGCTTCGTATTCAAATTTCGCTATTATTCCGCTAAACGCCTAATGAACTCTGGGTCTCGGAAGTCGGGGAGCGAGTTAATCACCTTCCATTAAGAATTCTTCGAAGAAAACTCCGGACAGAAAGAGAGATTCATATCTGGGAATCTTGCTCCCTCTTTAACTTTCCCCCTTTGCCGCTCCTCGTGCCATTTTTAACCGCTTTCCTCTTCCCGCTTCGTGGCCGTCTCTTCTCGTCACGGAAACTTACGCTCCGTCATTTGTGCGGAGCCAATTAGCATCGACTCCCTTAATGAAGAAGTGGGCGGAGGGATAAGGAAAGGGAAATGATATGGGCGTGGGCGGTGTCAGCTCGTCTAAGTGTNATTGTTAAGCAGTAGAAAACATGATATCAATCATACGAATTCTTGTGTAAATTGAATAAATAATAAAATTCAAAAGAATACCAGGATTTACTAAATGGTTCGGGAAAAAAGACTTGATCCACAGGCAAAATAAAAACGCTTGCCATAAGTACTGCGTAATCTCAAATAATATGTTGGAAGGAGACATCGAAGACGTGACATCGGATGCAAGGGAAGAAGTTAAGACATCGAATTCAAAAGCTCCGCCGAGAAAATTCAAGAGCAAAGAAGTAAAACGGGTACACAGAGAAATGGAGAAGCGAAAGAAAGGCGGAATTCATTATAGGAAAGGGAAAATGGTAACCTTCATTCCAGGCTGAAGACGGAAGGAAAGATTAGTAGGTAACCAGAAAAGGAAATTTTAGGAAAGGTACGGGCAGAATGATGTAGAGATTGCGACCGCCATTATGTGGAACGTGCCTGAATCGTCAGAAGGACAGATGGCACAGCGAGAGAAGAAAACCGTGGTAAAAAAGATCAAGAATCAAGTGTGGCGCGGGATGCGGGGACTGGAAATGAGGAGGGATATGGTCTTGAGGCGCGGCTTCGGTTTTGATTGGAGCGGAGTGGTATTGGAGTTGGCTTGCCCTTTATGAGGTCGCCGTGACACTGCATCTGGATGGAGACGGTAACCTTAGCGAAGACCAGAAAATGAGACCGTTCATCTTTCCCCTCTCTCTCTCATCTTCCACTGCGTGGATTGCGGCAAAGGTTGCTTAATTTGACAAGGTTCCCAGAGGCACTGTGTTCGCAAGCGATGGAAGAGGATAACTTTCTGAAAATTTTGGGACACTTTCCTCATTTGGATGATTAGTTCAAAGTCTTTGTGAAATTTGGGTTTTCTGGGCAGAGGTGTATGGATTTTCTTCAAATTTGACCTATGATTACTAAACAATCTTCATCCTTGGTTTCTCTTTTCCGATTAGGAGAGAAACAAACAGGATAAATATCATAAAAAGTTTAAAAGTGTATTAATACGATAACGTATTCACTCCAACGAATACAAACATATCCAATTCCTATGATAGATGAGGATTAAGATGAGAAAAGTTTTTGAAGTATATATAGTTCTGTGCATTTAGATGCGTACGCATCCTAGTATGATCATGTCGCATTGCATGTAATCATTAGCGTTAATTGCTTTTTGTTTAATCATGTCTCTATCTACGAAGGAGATCCGACTTTTTTTAAGTACTACACAGTTAAGTTTCAATAAAATTTCATAAGTACTAAATTCCCATATAAATACACNAATTGTCTTTTTTCGCTCAGGTTAACCAAAATTTATCATCTACGCAAACTGCTACCCTGAATGGTGTAAAGAATAGATTTTTTCGTAAAAATAGATATATATAGTTAATTCGAAACATAGTATACGTAGTTTACTCCAACGAGCATATGACGCGTAAGAAACCTGCAACTCTGATATTAGAAATCATGATGCTATTCTATGAAATGAAAATATGTTCCTGCTGCAGCTATCCATTCATTAAACCGTTTATAAGGAATCCCAAAGGACGTTTTTGAATTTCCTAATAAATTGTTCATCACGGATAACTAACAACCATCGCTTTATAGTATTATTATTGGAGTTCCCTTCTTCCATAAGTAAACAAATTTTTGAGTCTTTATAAACAATCCAAGATGAAAAAATTCGGAAATTGTCACAATAAATCGTGGAATTACCGATATTTTATCAGAGAAAGACTGGTAATTATACATTCACCAAGAAGATCATTAATTTTCAACGCGCAGAAGATATGAAACCCTGAGAAACGAAATAGAATGGATGACTATATGATGTAAATGGAAGAAGATAAGAAGGATTGATGATTGAGAAATGTTACGCATTAAAGAGAAATCTCTGAGCACCAACAGTGTAAAAGCGTGAAGGTTATGTACATACATACGCATGGGTGTAACGCACTCCACGGTGAATCAGTGATCTTTTAACTGCTAGAGTTTGATTTATTTTACAGGAATATTGTATGTTGACATTTTCGTATTTCTGTAGTTTACACGTGACCAGCGAGAATTTTCAATCGTTTTTTTTTTTTGGGTCCAACTCTCCTTTCCAATTCCGAAAAACCTTGCTGATTGAGAAAAGGGATCCGTTTATACAATCAAATGAAACAATTGAGGCCAAAATTGAGAAATAAAGGATTGCGAAAAGGGAAAATAAGCGATGGTAGGGAGGTGTCAAATGTGCTTCGAAAAAGGAAAGTGGATATTTTTTATCTATACAATTCCCTACGAGTACACAATGAAGCTTGAAAAGGAAAACGTAGCATCTCCTAGGGAAACTCCTTTCTTCATTAATAAGGAAAAAGGAGAACCGGCTTATCTTATGGTGCAATGGTGTTTAATGTAAGAGTAACTCGACTTTGAAGATAACTTTCAAGACTATTAAAGAAAATTATGCAATTGGGTAAGGCAAGCAGAAAAAGTAATATACTAGAATTGAGACAACCTTTAGGGAAAAATTTTCCTCATACAAAGAAAATCTGTTAACATAAAGGATAAATATAAAAAGAGAAAGGTTAGAGTGAGCCAAATGAGGAAGATCTTTCATAACGGCCATTTCATAATGAAAACGAGAAGCTGTTCTCCCTAAAAATGGTCAGTCACCGTCGGGTAACTATATACTTTGATATTACTATTATATCGTTACTGTAAAAGCTGTGAATTTTCCTAATAAGTTAATTAAAAATTACAGACACAAAAAGAGAAAAGTCCCTTTCATGCTCAATGAGAGAATTCCAACGCATTTCAACACCCTTCGACGGAAAAAATAGCCGGTGACAAAATTCATAAATCTGTTACAATAACCCTCAAGAGAATGAAGAATTAAAGCGAATAGTCGGCTGCTGGAATTATAAGGAAAAATTTATATCACATAATTAAAATTTAATTTAGTGGTTACATTTTGAAGCGTGAAATTAATGAAACAAATTAACATAATTCGCCTCTTTCAAATCAAAATATGAGCTCCCAAAAAGGAGATGGCATGCGACAGCGGTAGGAAAATACGCCCCCTTATTGTGTTTAGTGCAGCTCCCATGAGAAGTTTCCATGCGATATTTCAAGACTTTTCTCTCAGAATATTGCTAAATTAACTAAGAAACTAATACTTTTCAGTCAAAAATACTCGGAGAGGGAGTCAAATATAGTTCACAGTTGACCAATCATAACCTAAAAGAATTACTACGAATGAAATTAACAAATTTTGCGCCAAATTTGAACAATTTGAGCGAAGACATTCGTTAAATTTTGTGATATTTTATGATTTTATTTCATTTCGTTTTCATTAGGTATAAATTTTTTTTAATTTTTCGTATTTTTTCTCTTAATTATATTTGCTTGTATATGTTGACGACATTGACTTCATGCGTGCCTACCCCTTGTNAATGTTTAATGAGGCAAAGAAATATAAAGAGAACAATAACGCTATTATTTGTTCCCAATTTGAATTTCATGCTGAAACTCTTAAAATAACAACATTTCGGCACTACTAATTAATGTGATTAACAAACGATTGCCTTGCAAATGTGGAATACCAACAAAAAACCAGACTATTTAAGGATATTTATTTTTCTGGTGGTGCAACTCAAGAAATTATGGAAAATAAGGAAAAAATTGGAGCCATCGAGGGGATAATGCTATGGATAAAAATTATCAAAATTAATTCTCAAGTCAAGTATTTAAACAAACAAACAGGTAATAAGTTGGAGTAACTCGTGAATAGATGGTGACAGAATCTATCGTTATTTTCCTGTTACTGTTTTTATAACATAATAATGGTACAAATGTACCATTTCTTATTCTCAACATAGTTATTATTTGACACGTGATTAGTGGGATGAAGCCCAAGTGGGTATCTCTTCCACCTAAGCCCATGTGCCATTATTGAACGATTATTATTAAAAAACATATATAAACGAAAGGAAAGAATTGTTTTATTTATATATCCGCCCTATAAAATATTTCGATAAATATTTTCGACTTAAGCAGATCGATCCGAGCGTTTGGTCAAGTTGGCTCGGCAGAAGACCGACGCCCACTTTATCTAACGTTACGAATTTCGCCAAAGACAAACTACTCCCATGCGTAGCATCTCTGACTAAACACAAGAACTTCATCCGAGTACTCCACACACAAACCCTCCACGTCCTGGTCCATTAAAGCTCTCCCTTCCAAACTGCCCCATCAGTCTCCATCACTTTTACTTCCTTCCTGACGGGAAGTTTGCCATGGATCATGTAATAGTCCTTTTAAGGTTTCCCCCTTATGTAATCTCAGGAACCTACTCATCCAGATGGAAACTCTCACAAAATGCCCTCCACTGATGTCCGTATCGATAGCTGAAAGGTTGCTGGAACACAAGTTTCGAGTTGAAGGAGCTAAAATAAATCGCAACTATCGACCAGCAGTGGAAGAGTTGTTTTTATCCCTTTTGGAAAATACACGGAAGCGTATTGATGGCGAGCAAATCGAATGCAGACATGGTTTGCTACAATATGCGAGGTCAACGTTCGAGTGAGAATGAAATAGAATAATCTTTCCTTTCATCTTAAAAATCATCAATGATTTGAAACTAAATGATTAATTTAATGAAAATTGTGAACAGAATAAACCCAACTTACTAGCGAGACACTTTGTCGTATTTCATGACGGTATGAAAAATAAAAAACAAGAACTATTTTTCTCATGAAACAAGATCCTACTAAATATATAAACAATGAAAATACAATACCCAAACCAAAACCATAAAATGAAGGAAAAAAATTGAAGACATGAGTTACTTTTATCATGAAACTAGGTCCTATTAAATATATAAACGCTGCAAAATACAACATACAAACCAAAAGATGGAAGTCCGACTTTACAAAGCACTTAAAAAACTTGAAACCACTCTTCTAACTTCATATTAGAAATTTTGTATTTAGCTGAAAAGGGCAGTCTGATCAATACACTTTAAAAAATGGAGATAATCCAGGAAATTTAAAACCCTGAATATAATCTTACTGATGAATGTTTTTCTTTTCTCTCTTACTCACTTCAGCTCTACTTTCTATCCCCCCCCATTCCTTTCTTCTGCGTTCCTTATATTAATAGAGTCTAGTTTCCCGAGAAAGTGGTTTCTGTTATTAATTTCTTTTACCTTTTAAACAGAAAGTGAACATATTGGAGGAAGTTTGGCTAAAAAAAAACCTGCAATATGTCTCAAAACTTACGGAAAAGGTCCAGAAGAAACAACAAAGACGTAACAGCTAATATGTTACCATCAAAATGCAGAATATATGCAAGTCGTTTTAGTTTTAACAAATGGTTTAGTTAATGTGTACGTAATGAATTATTTTTTGCCTCTCCCTACCTTAAATTCAAACCAGAACTTGGGTATTTTATGAGATATAATTCTGCTAGATAATGAATGCAAAATTTACAAAAATCAATATATCGAACGAATTAAGAAGTTTAAAAGATTCTAAGTGCTATCGTACAAACTGAGCTTCATGTATGGTTTCTTGAAAATTTGTCTTTGATCGTTTGAGTAACCGAAATTGTCTTTTTTCGCTCAGGTTAACCAAAATTTATCATCTACGCAAACTGCTACCCTGAATGGTGTAAAGAATAGATTTTTTCGTAAAAATAGATATATATAGTTAATTCGAAACATAGTATACGTAGTTTACTCCAACGAGCATATGACGCGTAAGAAACCTGCAACTCTGATATTAGAAATCATGATGCTATTCTATGAAATGAAAATATGTTCCTGCTGCAGCTATCCATTCATTAAACCGTTTATAAGGAATCCCAAAGGACGTTTTTGAATTTCCTAATAAATTGTTCATCACGGATAACTAACAACCATCGCTTTATAGTATTATTATTGGAGTTCCCTTCTTCCATAAGTAAACAAATTTTTGAGTCTTTATAAACAATCCAAGATGAAAAAATTCGGAAATTGTCACAATAAATCGTGGAATTACCGATATTTTATCAGAGAAAGACTGGTAATTAAAACATTCACCAAGAAGATCATTAATTTTCAACGCGCAGAAGATATGAAACCCTGAGAAACGAAATAGAATGGATGACTATATGATGTAAATGGAAGAAGATAAGAAGGATTGATGATTGAGAAATGTTACGCATTAAAGAGAAATCTCTGAGCACCAACAGTGTAAAAGCGTGAAGGTTATGTACATACATACGCATGGGTGTAACGCACTCCACGGTGAATCAGTGATCTTTTAACTGCTAGAGTTTGATTTATTTTACAGGAATATTGTATGTTGACATTTTCGTATTTCTGTAGTTTACACGTGACCAGCGAGAATTTTCAATCGTTTTTTTTTTTTTTTTGGGTCCAACTCTCCTTTCCAATTCCGAAAAACCTTGCTGATTGAGAAAAGGGATCCGTTTATACAATCAAATGAAACAATTGAGGCCAAAATTGAGAAATAAAGGATTGCGAAAAGGGAAAATAAGCGATGGTAGGGAGGTGTCAAATGTGCTTCGAAAAAGGAAAGTGGATATTTTTTATCTATACAATTCCCTACGAGTACACAATGAAGCTTGAAAAGGAAAACACTCTAATAAAGTATCACTCTAGTTTGTAGTATTACTGTTAAATTCCACCGGCAGCTTAGGTCATTTCGCACGAAGGACCCGGATTCGGACCCAGGACCGCTTTCACCGAAGTCGAACGCGTTGCCCACTTTGTTATCCGGGAGCCTATCATACTAGTTATTTGCTTCTAATTTAACTCCACCGGTGATCATATTGAATTATTCAAGTTTTGCATTGCAGCCATTTTCCCCTGGGATTTTATTTTAAATCTTGATCCATGAACCATAGATAGTAATCGTAAACATAAAATGTTTCATTTATGAGCTGAAATTCTGTTCTTTTGTGTACGACGTGACAGATCTTACACATCACTATAGGGAAACATGCCCGTCATTATAACTACAATCACTCATACAAGTGTGTGTATGACAGAACACGAAAAACTAAATAAGAATTTTATGTAAATGTAATAAAAGAAAACATTTAGAATCGACTGAAAATTTTCATTGAATATTACAAATAACTCATAGAGACTAGCTGAATATGTGCAATTCTCACTGGTACTTGAGATTATATTACTTTTAAAGCATTTTTTCCATCAATCTGAGAGGACTACTTCCTATGCGGAGTCGTGTGGTAACTGAAAAGAGAAACTCTATAAAATAATAGAAGTGATTGCAAAAACCAGGAAAATTCAATCATGTATCTACGCCTAAGTTGGCCAATTTATTACCAATTTTTATTGCGGTCGACTTCAATACTATTTGTCCAACAACAATCAACTTTGATTGTTATAAATTGCGTGCAAATAAATGCTTAGTTATTTAAAATTATCATTTGTGGAGGACTATTGAATACCATGATTAATTTAACAACATAGATCTGCTAACCAACTTTCAGCATTTGCATTTATCAAGGTGTTTGATTAGCTCAAAAGAGTCATGATTACTAAGTCCCATCGATGGGTTGATCAAAAGAAACATCAAAAGAAAGATCCATAGGTCGATCGATACAATCAACAGTACATAAACCGATAGTTCTACCAATACATTCATTGATGGAAAAAACAACAGCTCGATCGATGAAGCAATCCATCGATAGATCGGTAATATAATCCCGATTGAATAACTGTGATGAATATATTTGATCCATTCATTTAAGTAACACCTATCGTAATTCGCCTGAAGTGGAGAATTTAAAAATTTCACTTTTTCATGTGAAAAGCGAGTTAAGAAAATCATTCTCAGCAGCAGTTCACGCTAATTAACCAATTAAAATCGATCCGTTGTGAAACCTCCCGTCTCCAAAAAGTCAAATTTCGACCACCGAAGAAGTTATTACGCTATCAGCAATCACCGATGCTTCGTATTCAAATTTCGCTATTATTCCGCTAAACGCCTAATGAACTCTGGGTCTCGGAAGTCGGGGAGCGAGTTAATCACCTTCCATTAAGAATTCTTCGAAGAAAACTCCGGACAGAAAGAGAGATTCATATCTGGGAATCTTGCTCCCTCTTTAACTTTCCCCCTTTGCCGCTCCTCGTGCCATTTTTAACCGCTTTCCTCTTCCCGCTTCGTGGCCGTCTCTTCTCGTCACGGAAACTTACGCTCCGTCATTTGTGCGGAGCCAATTAGCATCGACTCCCTTAATGAAGAAGTGGGCGGAGGGATAAGGAAAGGGAAATGATATGGGCGTGGGCGGTGTCAGCTCGTCTAAGTGTAGCTTTGCTTACGTTCGCCTTACGTTGTTCTCATATTTCCTTTGTTGTACATCTAGTAACCAGAAGTCCGGAATGTTTCGTGGAGGAAATTTCACGTGATAAGCATCCGTACTTGATTCCACTAGAAAGGTAGAACACAGATCAAAGTCGACTAATACCTCGTGAGTTACGAATAACTAGAATAAAATGGAGTGGCAACTCGACTTACATACCTCTTTACAAACGGACTTACTTAATATCGAGGTGCACACCAAAAAACAGGAAAAGATAAAGTGGAATATTGGGTTTCTAGTTATACACTTTTCGAGTTACGATCTTTGAACTGAATCATATTGAGATTGCAAGTCGGGGTGACGCAATTGCTTTCAATGGAAATCGGAAACAAATCATTCTTTTGATTTCCGAGCTGTTTCCTTATTTTAAAAAGAGACTCTAGCCCCTAATTTACTGGCAATTTATAGCCATATTAACGATTAGTTATCACTAATCCCCCAAAAATGTTTCCCATTCGATACTTACAAAAGCTTTAAATCGTGATAAACGGAATAGGAACGCTTATAAACTTCCCAGAGATACACGGTGATACTTTGTGACCCCAATGCCTGGCATTTCGTAATGAAACCTCGATAAAATCGAGAGAGGGCCATCAATTAATTAACAACAGAATGAATTTTAATTCTCTATCTTAACGGAAAGTGCCTCAAAAAATTTCCCAAAAACCGTGCAATACATCCCTACGGGAAAAATACTTTATTGCTGTTCTTTAAGATCTAACTCATGACACCTATGGTCGATATCTCAATTTTTCTGTAGTAAGATTATCGGTTATTTTTCGCAAAAAAAATCGCCGGGTCAGTGACGCTTTTCGTTTTGCTTCAGAGTTTTTACCATATATACGTATATGCATCAGCGATGACGAATATTAATTATTGATAAAGTTGAAAACCTCTGGATAAGATTCTCATTTACTTTTATAAGAAAGGTTTTAAGCATCTATAGAATTGACAATAAAATGCAAATCTTTTAAATTACACATAACAATTATTATTGTGCTAAAAATCTTGGCGATTAAGTAGAGTGATAAGAGAACTACTGAAAATCTAGGTTCGAATTAACTATCATTATCTATTGCTTTAAATAAAACAAGTGCAGGAATATGATTCAATACGGGAGAAAGTAGAGGAAGTGGCTTAATTTCGTAAGTTCACCGTTTTCATGAAAACCTCAACATAGAGAAGTTATCAGGTTACTCTGTATGTAGAATGTTTATCAAACCTTCCAAGAGTTAGTCCACAGATTAGTTCCCGTAACTTTTGACAAAGTGTCAAGTAAAATTCGACGATTCATATCTCATTCATACTCTAAGCTGAAATGTTTTTGGCTCTTTAGACGCTACATTTTGCATTATAGCAGAAAAAAGGATTCCTTTCAGCATTAGGAGCGAAAATCACATTAATTCAACCTATTAAAATAACTCTGCATTAAAATTAACTCTGTTAAAAGTAAACTCAAGCAGCGTTTTTGTAAATTTCTCAGTCATCCTAGTTATATACAAAAACGCAAACTAGTGGTGCTGGATATTCGAAAATTCTAAAAGTGAAAATCCATCTCTAAGTTACTTCTAGTTCAGTGCCCGAGGTCATTTCATTATGATAAATGAGAGGAATGGGGGAAAACTGAATCCGTCAGTGGCGGGAATTAAATCCAAAACCGCGTGAAAAACGGATCCGAGAGCCGAAAAATGACAACGAGGAAGTTTTTGGTTATTCTTTACATCACCAAGCAAGGCTTTTAGCTGTTGACGATGGCATTTTCTGCAAGCGGGTTAAAACTCAGCTTTCGACTCATTTCGCAAATTCCGAGGAAGGAAAAAACCGCTGAAATTATAATCCTCCTTTTTTGACGAATTCAACCGAAAACACTGAAAGACATTTCGTTAATGAGAGATTTTGACGAAGGCACAAAAGGATCAGTCCATCATCGCTAATGAATTTACCTGAAAAGAGCTCCGTAAAAGGTATCGTACATATTTTTGGTGAGTCAGAGGTTGGAGGTTTTTAAAGAGACAGTCGGGAGACAGGTTTATCTTCAAATATTCCTATCACTTATCACTCTTTCATTCGCATTTTTGAGGAATGATTTTGCTGTGTCTCTTTCAATTTGTTGCTTACATAAGTAAGAATAAATTCATGCTGAAGTTTAAGACGATGAAATTATCATGGAAAGGTTCCTCTGATGTATTAAATAAGCATTTTTCAGCTGATGCACCGCTGCATGATATTGTGCCGTGAGGAAGCTTTTGGTGTGTTCCGTATTATTCAAGGGTAAGATGTTTCCAAATACTGAATTACGTATTTGCTTTAGATGCTCTAAATAATTTTGGTTTAATAGGAGTTCGTAGGGAGAGCCTAAAGATATTCCATTCCACTGTTTTTGGATGGAGTAGGATATCATTTCATTTGAATTCATAAAGTTGCGATTTGGTGTGTCGCGAAGCTTGAGTCAATACGTAAGTGAACCGCGAAAGTTAAAAGCTTGGGCAGCTTTGCATTAGATAGTCTTTATTAAGATACTAGGATATGGAAAAATGAACCAGGAAAGATGGGTAGTGAAGTAGTTTGCCCATGCTTTCCGCAATGGATGAATATGTTATCAGCGGAAAACTTCCATGTAAGTTCAGCGAAAAAAACTATGAATATTTCAATGAGAAAATGAATTCCATTATTTAGCATCATACATAACTCAGAAACTTTCATACAACATAGTACAAAAGTAAATGAAAAATAAATTTCTCTCTATTCAGTACCGAAAGACAAATTTAAAACATTTTCTTTTTTCTCTCATCTCTGAAGGAATATTTTTTTCTGTATACTATTTACATAAAATCTAAATGTGAAACTGAAAGGCAATTTAAGAGATGGTATGTGATGAGGAGTTTAGAATAGTGGAACATTTCAGTGCGGAAGAACCATACATTTTGGCTCCTTAAAATTTTTGCGAATGATTTGACAGAAAGCCGCGAATCGCTGGGGAAACGAGCCCTTAAACGAGCACTCATTCCGGTTGAAAAAGGAAACTTCTTTCACTCAAACACCAAGCAAAATTCATCGCGGGCGAAAAACAAACAAATCCATCCCGCCAATTCCACCGAGGAATAACACACGCCTCAACACATTAAATAATATTCATTGGAATCGCTCCCATTTCCAAGATTCGAAAAAAAAACATCGCCGCACGCGGCGCTCAGCGCTCTTTTCAAGTGAGCATTTACCGTGGCGGAGGAAACTCGTACCCGAAATAAAAAATCGCTGGAAAGCAATGCACCGCACTTCGTTCGGCCATTGTCTGCAGAAAGATTCCCCGGAGGTCAAGAGGAAAAACGCCTCCGCAGGGAGAACGCGGAGGATGGAAAAAAGGATGAGGGTGTCGAGGGGGAAGAAATTCAGCCGAGTGTATGTAGATAAAAGTGTTGAGGAAGGGGGTGTCTATTGCGTGCGTGGGAATGGGATAGGCGTGGTGGACTGAGAGATGAATGGAGGGAGATGTGGTGTTAGATGCATCGAAGCGAGTTGAGGGGCAGGCGTTAGATTGAAACGCCACATACCGGGCGTTTCGCGTGTTCCCTTCTCGCCAATCCCACTTTATCGCCCCCCTGCTTCCCATTAAACAGCATCTCTCTCTTCAGCCTTCCGCTCACAACGCACGCTCGAACCGAGCACATTCCGTAATACTGCATCCTATATATCCCCGTAATTAAATCGTTTATTCCTTCTCCTCTTTCATTCTTCGGAGATCTTAATTCATTCACCCAACACCTAATAATATCCGTTGGGATTTCATTAACTGCTAGGTACGAGAAGGGTATCGTGGATAGTCCCTTATGATATTTTCTTCTTTGAGCGGAAATAAAACTGCTATGATTGCTTAAATTCGGCAACTGTGAATTTACTGCTAAGGAACTATATGATTTGCAAATGTATGATTTTTATCAGTCAAACGACAAAATAAACCTTGTAATCTCATCAAAAACATCCCAATGAATTTCATAAACGAATAAGCGAAAATTGGATCTGAAGGCCTTCATTTTTGTACTCTAAAAATCGGATAGGCGCCATTTAAGAGGGGAAGCCGACTGTTTTTGAGGTTTTACCCAGACTTCAACAATCTATCTCGGGGCCCAGAACTCTTTTCAGGGCCCAACTTTCATACTCAATATTGGTTGCTCGATTTACTTTTCAACTTGATTTTTCAAGATACAATTCGTATAAATATAATAATGCAAAACGTCAGTATTTATATGCGTACGATAGGTACGTTGCAGATAAATATCCTTTGCCTCTGACTACGGAAATAAGTGAGGCATGCATTTTTCCAGGTTATGTCCCGGATTTATCGTACTAAAAGCAGTGAATGTTTGGTTTTGCGCCATCAGTCTCTGGACATCCAAGGGAAAAGAAATCTTTATTTGGGTGTGTCTCCGGAGGAATCCACTGTAATCTGCGCTACATAGGTCTTCTTGAGGCAATGGGTCTCGACTCGTGAGTTTGATGGATGTTGGGAGTGAAGTGGCAATCTAACCTTGAAATTATTAACGGGAAGAGCACGCTGGAGACACGATGCATCATGAGCGTGCGCACGGGCATAGGAAGGCTTTAATCTTTGATACATTTTGAAGTCGCAATAACCTTTCAATCTCTTTTAATAAATAATTTTTATTCTTTAAGAAAATGTTTTTAAATTTAAACATTTGTAGAATTTATTCACTGGTTCTTCACCGACTGTTCTGAGACCGACGTTTCGGCTGAAAAGAATTTCCACTTACCAACAGCCGGGAAAGGGCCAAATATTTCTACATTAAGAAACATAATAATGACTAGGTGTGTCTGCAGTCATTATTACAAAGTTTTAAAAATAGTTATAAGAAGATGAAATGGACAGTTAAAAATTTCAACCAACACACAATTATTCAAAAGATTTACCAGATAAATCTCCATCCTTAATATTGTAAATGTAAGTTTCAAAATGCGAATACAAAATATAAATAAGTTGCGGAAATGGCAATGAAAATGACGAAAATGAAAACATTAAATCATCGGCATAAATATTATAAATAAAAACCAGATCATCAGTTTAATAAGGAAAGAGAAAACTACCCCATCTGCGACGCATTTCCTAAGAAGGAAGGGAAACCCCTCTAACCTCCCATACATACGCCTAAAATCCGATAAGCGATGAATAAAATCACAATTTAATTTTAATTTTTACAAAATCTTCTGGAAAAGGAAATTCTTAAGGGAATAACATCATGTTAACTCCTTATCGCTATCATCAATCTAAACGGAAGAAACTGATCCTCTGGAGAAGGAATTGTAGAGAAAAAGTGCAACATCTTCTTCTTGATAATAGTCGATTTTAATAGTTATAAATTTATCCTGTCAGTAAAGAAATTAATTGAAATTTAATGGAAATCACAGAGGGGAAATGTAACTTTGCGAAGGTGCGACAAAACATATAATATACCTACTGCGGATAGTTAAACCTAAATTTGATTCCTATTTCACTTTTTATTAACTCTACACTATACATAAATTAGTTCTGAATTGAACTCGACAATCTTGATATCTCTAAATTATTCATTTTTTTCTAAACCGAAAATGTTGGTATTTTATTATTATTAAATGCGTTGCATATGGACTAAAAGTCCGATGATAACTTATTACTACTATATAATTATTCCAATATTAAGCTAAACAGTCATATAGTAAAATATACAATGCTAATCACAATGATGCAACGTTTTTGCTTACTACAGGACATTTATCATCTAGCTACAAAATACATTATTACAATACATAAATTCTCAAGTACCTGAAATGCATTATTCCTGTAAAATACTCCTTGCTATAAAAATACAATGTTACAATGCAGTTGTCTCCTAGTTTAAAAATATACTAATTAATTCCAAAATTTTCACTAAAAACAGCGCAATATCACAAGTAAGATCAACAAAAGTATATGCATAACAAAATTCGTTTTTAATTTCACAGCCCTTATTCTCATACAATTTTTTTCAGGGTTTCTGGAAGGCCTTTACGGTTACCGTAGCGGTCAATATGATATTCAAGCAAAACTTGTTTTCAAATCGTTTTTGTTGGTATTTTATTGACCAAATAATTGGCAAATAACTACTCTTTCCGCCTTCAACTAAATATTTCTTCTAAAGATCTTAGAGGCTCTCTAGAACTCGTTCGCTGAGATCAAAGAAAACGCTCCCTCTGCACGTATTTTTTGGTTTTGTGTTCCTTTCCATGTTAGTTGATAACCATCTCGTACACCAACGTACGTCAGTTTGTATTCGCGGAAGATAAAAGACTGAATGGAATCGAAATGTTTACTTTGTGAGCTAAAGTCACGGACATCGACGAATAACTCAGGAAGAAGTGAGAGCTGTAAGGTTCCATCGCATAGAAAGCCTTAAAGAATCAAAAGAGCCGAAAACGAGAGAGTGATGAGGAAGATATCTGAAGGTATCAGAGTAGGAGTAAAGAGAAACTGCATGTGGCAGAAAGAACGTCTGGCGAGTAAGTAGAATAAACGCGAAAGTTTATGGCACTGCGATGCGCAGATCGGAGGGGAAGACGTATCTGATGGAGTACTCCGGGGAAATTGAGACTTGACAAAGGAGATGAGAAACCAGATGGAAACCCAAACCCCCACTGGGAACTTTCTGTAGAAAATGGACTCTTCCAAAGCAGAATGTGTCCATTGCGCAAGTACCATGTGCTCTTGCAGAGCATCGCCCGGAACAAAAGTGAAAAAAAACGCGAACTATTCCCTGCGCGTGCTTCCACTCTTTGGGCTCGGAAAAAGAGTAACAGAAAAGAGTTTGGTTTATATGGAAAGAGAGAGATATAAAGGAAGGGCGGTCGAAGTAAACGCTTGGGAGGTTTGCTGGTTTGAAGGGCAAGTGGTAAAGGGAGAGAGGTAATGCGGAAGAGGTTGGGGTGGTGGATTCGTCGGAAGTGCAGAGTTGTGGGAAGTGAGAGGGCCTACCCTGGGGAACACTTACGGGGTCTGCCTCAATGAATATACGGCACCCAGTTCGAGGGAAAGTACGTGGGGTGCGTGAACTTAACAAAGTGCCGGAGAAAGAGCAAAAAGGAACAGAAAACGCTTTCGTTAATTTTGTTCTGGAGGGGCGATTCATCAACGAAAGAGATTTGTTAAACGAGAAGGAAGGGTGGAGAGATGACGAGGAGGGGGAAATATTACACGGAAAAGGGTGCGAAGGAAGTGGGATGTAGGTGGGCGAGGGAGGAAGAAGAGACGGGAGATAGGAACGCCACTTCCGGAGGGTGTGAGGAAATGGTGTAACAAGGGTATGCCTTGGGGGAGTTTAGCGGAGGGACCCCAAGGGATGGAGAGAAAAAAATCCTTTGAGGAAGGGAAGAAAGAAGTGAAGCGTATCCTTCGTGTTAGACGTTGCCTCAACTCCGTTACATTCGCCTCCGCCCGAGACTACGATTAGTATTCAAATTTACGCACTCTTTTTTTGAGTCGTGAGTGAAAATATTCATCTAAAAACA
>KZ308128.1:1187440-1197705 GCA_000376725.2 Ladona fulva
ATTAATTATGAGAAATCTCAGCCTTGCCCAACAAAAAATTTATCGCGTGTCGTTACTAAATCATCGTAGCACCCAGCCGCCGCGGACCAAATCGTCGCGGACCAAATCGTAGCGGGACCAAATTGTCGTGGGACCAAATCGTAGCGGACCAAAACGTAGCTGACCAAATCTCCGCGGACCAAAGTTCCGGCTGCGCTATGAATGAAGCTGTTCTTTTCTTAGTAGGAAAAGGAGTAACAACAATACATTCAAATTCGATCATTCGCCCACCTATACCCTTCTTCCACTCTCTTCAAATACCTTTCCCTTCAATGTCTCATAATTTTAATCATTACCTCTAAAAATATTGCCAATTTCCTTCTTTCCTTACAGGTCATTTAAAAGAACTCCTTTTTTTCTTTTCTCTCGTTTTTTGTAACCACAATCCTCTACAATCACATTGCTTCAGCTATGGTTTATCCTTAGTTTTAACATTCTCTCCCGATCTTTTATTGCTTTTGAGTGAAAAAAGCAATATCCCTTTCCATTATGTTACAGAAATAAATCCGAAAATTGGTTTTTCGTCAGTGAATTTTTTAATTAATCATAACTTTAAATCATACGTTGATATTAAATTAAATTATAATCTCTATATTACCTGTCAGAATGTATAAGCATGATTATATAATATTTTAATGCTAAAAATATATTAATATCTGAAAAACTTAACATATTTATTTATTATTATCAGATGTCTTAGTATAAATTCAGCCATGATGGAATAGGCCAGTTAAAGTAATGATCACATTTCTTGATTTTTTGGGTGGACAGAATCACCGAGGAGAAAGAACAACTTAATTACATAGTTTCCTCAGTCAGAAAAAGTCTTTAACATCAGAGTTGATGCTTCTCTGCATAGTTCGAAAACAGGATATTTAAGGGAAGAAAGAAAGGGAAAGTTAGAGTTGTGGACCTCCAACAAAAAAATTACGTCAAGGGCAAACCCTTCCGAAAAAATTAACTTTGCCAAGAACTTTCGACGGCGATTTGTTTCGACAAAACGTAAATCACTTGATCTTTAATCATTCTCCAACCCGTTACCGCCGAGTTTTCAATCTTCTTCGCCTCGCGGAAAAAACTTCCTTCGTTTAGCGGAGGCAAAACCAAGGGCCGAAAATAAACTCTGGCGCGAATCACCCCAAGTCTCTCCGGAGTCGGTATTGACGGGAAAATTAGAGCCGTGAAAAATGCGATAAATAACATTCGGAGGTCGGCACATCTCTCATGGAAAACCCCTCCATTGGCAAACGTTCTTAATGTGATGCATGGCCCTCAGGGCGGTGATAAATCCAGCGTGGTATGAGAGTGAGAGGGACGCAGACATAGTGGTAGAAAGAGAGGGTAAAGAAGAAAGCGAGGAAGAAGGAAAATGAGAGGAGTGCTTCTAAGAACCGCTCGCCAGCATCAAACTTGCTCCATTAGAGGGAACCTGAAATATTGGCCTTCTTGGAGATCATCCTCTGGGCGGGATGAGGCATAGGTTTGCGTGGGAGGCATTCTCTCTCTCTTTTACGGGAACCACCCACTCCTTGTCCTGAGGGACCGAACATGGATCCGTGTCCTAGGGACGGGTTATCTCCATAGGGGTCAGTTGTCTCGGAGGGTGAGACAGAAGTACTAGGATCCCGATTACCTAGGATGGTTGGGAAAAGATATTTATCGCATGATCTGCAGAACGGAAGAAACGTTGTAACGTTACGAATTAGTACATAGAATTATCGAATAATATCAAGACATTTATTCCTGGTAAGCGATATATGATGTAGACTTTGGACGAGGGCTCATGCACCAAAAAATTCCTGGGGATAATCGGAAGAGAAAACTTTCCTAAGCTTTAGTTGATGAACGCGTAGTTTCAGTACGCGTAGATCATCAGTAGTTTCACCCGAAAACGCAAAATAGGTAATATCACACACAAGAAACTGTCAGCCACCATTTCACAGAATCACCTCAATTTCTTGCAAGATAACAACTCAAGTAATGTTTAAGCAATTTACCTAATCGATTGAAGTTTTTCACGTTTGTAAGAACTTGAGTAAAGACATGAGTGACGAGATAAATTACATCTACATAAATACTTTTCAAGTCGTCTTTCGGCATGTGTCAGAGTGTGTTACCACCGAGCGTGAGTTACCTCTTTAGCCTATTGTTGTTGCATATCGTTTGCGGTGTGTGTCCTTATAAGAGTGAGTCCCTAAAATGACTTGTCTTCGCACCTATTTCTTTCATTCTACGCTCATTGTCGGATCAACCAAGGTAACATGGGGGAGACGTAATACCAATTGCGTCTTCTGCAAATGTACTTTCTCTAAATTTAGCAAGTAATCGCAGCTTAATCTCCCTTCCTTCAAGGACTTCCAACTTGCGTCTGAGAGTATTTGCGTTACGCTTGCTTTTCTATCGTACCACTTCCTAACAAATCGTATTGCGCTGCTTTTTCTCGAGTTCGCGAGCATTCGTTTCATTCTTTGGGTTCCCAAATACTCGCCGCATAATCCAGATAGGGTCTATCTAAGGTAAAATAACATCACTCTCTAACCTTTTTATCGCATCTACCAACAATGCGCTTCATAAAACTGAGCTTTTTAGTTAGTTTACCGAACGTTCTTCGAACATGTGTGCTCCAGTTTAAGTTATAAGGGTGATTCCGAGAGATTCAACTGAGTTTACTACATTTATATTCATTCTACTAATTTCGCACGGGTGGTTATGACGGAATTATTTCCTTTCAAAGATCTAATTACCATTTTTCGCACCACTTAGTATCCTAAACATGTTTTTGAATTAATTTGATTTGTTTTCAACTTTTTTCTCTTAACAATTTTTTAAATTCATTATAACTACCTAATTGATATGGTCAACATATTCCTGAATAGTTCAGTCTTAAGGATGCACAACAATTTTTCATTAGAAGATACAGGTAAAACTCATGTAGAGGTAGTTTTTTAGTAAGGAAAATATTTAACCAAAGGTAAATTATTCACAATCTGTATTTTATTGTATAAAATTAAACAGAACTTTTGGTCGACGTTTTTGCCCCTTCAGACCTCTTGTATCTCCCTTTTAAGTTTCAATGAAAAACAAATTGATTAGAGGATAATATTGCATAATTTCAGGGTTTTTTACTCACTACTCCTTGAGTTTACTTAAATTACCTATTAGTGAAATTAATTTACTCGTTTAAAGACTTTGATGGCTACTACTACATTCAAGGACTAATCAAGCTTAGTTTACAAAATAAACTACATTCTCTTCTTGTGCCTTATGGAGCAAATCTGAGGAAAGTTTTTACTTTGAAGAATTAAACCAAACAAGTTGAAAAGAAAAGATTAATTACAACGAAGTAAGCTACCATCATCTTCATCATTTAACAGAGGAAACTTGCAGGTTCAAACTTTAGTGAGACTAATATTCAACGTATAATACGATTTCCCTATACAAGAAAGCGAGCAAGCTAAGCTTAATATTACTCCTGAAATCAAGGCTTGGTGCAATTAACTTTGAATTTAGTATTGCTTTATAAAATCAGTTTCATAGTAACTTGTTTCATGAAATAGTAATTTCAAGTGGCTGCTTCTGAAAAAACGTTTATAAGTTTGTACTTAAAATTATGGATTAAGTACCAGCGAAGCTACTTTAACGAGCTTCAAAGTAAATCATTCCCAAAATTAAAATACTACACGTAGAAATGATAAATTTTCCGATTCGCGTGTTTTACTGATATTTAAAGATACTGCATACAGAGAGAAAGAACGAGTATTTTAATCTACGGAAATGATAAAACTAAACCTTACCGAAATTTTATCAAATGTGCATTTAAAATGGTGACTGCGTATCTTTAAAAAAAAAATAGAATAGCATTTCATGAATGAAAATATGGTATAATAAGCGTAGACTAAGTCCATGTCTTACCCTAAAGGCCAAATCGAGATTTTCACGTATCACCCTTCTTAACACTGCAGTTTTCTGCAATGACTTCTTATGTATGTAAATATGCATGGATTATAAATCTTAGTTACAAAGAACGAGTCATAACACTAAGAAGCAAGTTATTCCGTAGTTCCTTTCAAAACAACGCTCAAGGACCAAAGCCACGCGGCTCTGTTGCCTATGGCAGCGTTGTCGAAAATCCAGTGTAATTACGGCGTCGCAAATTGTCGCAAAATTTTATTCCTGATATCTCTTTCGAAAGCTTCAACAAATACCGTGTTATGCATTATCTTGTGTACATCGATTTCCATTCCTACAATTTTCCTTGCTTTAGATGAAAATTTGCTCTAAAATAAGGGTTTCACTTTGTTATAACGTATGCAAATATTCCACCGTGGTTATTAAAATGAAGACTTATGGGCAGGTTTATAACATATTGTATTTTATCTGACGAATTCCCTCATTCGAGTTCAGCATTGACGCCAAATTGAGGAATTTTGAGAAAAAGACCGGCATTCTTGGCAAAATTTGATCAACTCCGACCTACTGTAAATTTTTAATGCGTAGATTTCAACTTCAATGAATTGCATCGTTGTACGCAGAATTTATTCTAGAGTGACTATGCAAAGTTTCAAAGTCCACAGAGAAGAAACCCGTTTTCATATTTCTTCGATTGCAGTCCACTGTGGGAAGTCTTAAATAATATTAACTATTATTTAGATTCATAGATTCTTTCATGTCAATCAGAAGTTTACTCATTTAACATTTCATCAGCTACTCTTTCCAGCTACGTACGTTTTAAAATGACAACAAGAATTTCTTAGAGATATAAGTAATTTAATAAAAATGGGTTTTTGTATAAGAACAGTGATAGATTTGACTCATTATACTGATTTTCAAACATTATTTATGGCGATTCACAGGGAAGCGTCGATTTCTCATTTTGACTACATCTGACTCTACTAATATACTCGTACATTATAAGTACACGTCATAAATGTAAATCGAACGATATACATTAAAACAGAAACTGTTAATTGCTTGTTTGTTTTTTCAAATGATATTCCCTGTTGCATCACAGAAAAAATATTCTCCGATTACTTTTCCACGAACATTTGGTATTTTACGCGAGAAAATGAGCAATGTGTTTAAAGAATATCTCGTAGCATTTACTTTCTATGGAAGATACAAATAAATTTCACTTTCGCTGATTCCGTGTTATGGCCTATCTCGGTAGCGTCAAATACACGACCATCCTTTAGCGACCCCTTACTCTTCTTAGACAGCATTCGGCAGTTTAAGCGCCCGAATAACTTATGGGCCTCACAAGGACCCTAATTGCGCTCGCTATTAAGGGGAAATCGCCTTCGAATCATTCACCGGTCCCTCGCACCCACAGAAACCCACCTCTCTCCCCAATTCTTTCCTAAAACACCATTTCCGTCCGAAGGACGTTACTATGTGGACAGTGGATTGGCCATCGGAAGTAGAGAACCGCAGTGTTCATCGGCGGGCGATTGCTGGCGAAGAGTTACAGAGAATAGGGAGATAGGAGTTTCTAGGAGGGACTGAGTGATGGGTGTGGAAATGAAGAGGAAGCAATGGGAAGGAGAGGGTGAGAAAGCAAAGGGAAATTATGGGAAGGAAGCTGTTCCTGGGTGAAATGGGCGAGGAATACACCAACGTTTGTGAGATGTCTACTGGCAGGCACTACTGTCAAATGGGATGGAGTGCACAGGGGAAATTGTGATTGGAATTCACTGTGCCACTTTTCGAGTATCTCTTCTGAAATAGTTCTATGGCAGCAAAGTAGCTAAATTAAGAAGATTGGTAAATTTAGATGAATACGGGCTTTAGTACTGCTTTGTAGCTATCTTAGAGTAATTTTAGCTACATTTCAGGATGAAGAAGGGGAAGGATAAGATCATCGAATAAAATACCGTGCTCCGATAAATTAAAAAAAACCGGCACAGAAGTACAAACATTATTTTTAATGTCATCAAAAAGTATGAAGAGTAGTAGTATAGTTGAAAGTGCCTCTACAGCTGAGTTCATTTCGTACATTGGTCCGTACCGAGAATCGAACCCGGGACTGCTTTCATCAAAGGCGAACGCGTTGGGCTATTGGGAGCTAAGTGTGAATAGATAGTATCACTATAAGGCCACTCTCACTTCATCACATCGACTAAGTGACAGGTAAATGTTAAGCGAAAATTCCTCTCAACAAGTTAACCCTACAAGCGTTGAAATTGATTAGTTTCTTTGAAAAGAGTGGAAATTTTTTGCTACGCAATCAGGTTGTAGCTTAGTTCGAAACGATCCGAAATCAAAGTTCAGACGCTGATCTTTAAACGAAATACTTATCCTAGGTATACTCCTGAATTCATCCATCAAGACCCCATCTCCCATCGAAAAAGAGCGGAAAAGGGAATGCGATGAAAAACAATAAAGCTTACCGCCTGACTTACGACGATAGCTCTCAACCAATAAGAAGGCTTTATCTCACGCTCTTGGCATAATCACCCTTTCCGATTGGTAGTCACGTAGAACGGGAAAGAGCGTGCCGACGGTCACTCGGGTGCTCTTTTTCATTTCCCCTTTAAAAGAGCGCTTTCAACGCCCGCTTGAATAATTCCCCGCTGAAAACTATAATTCCCGTCCTCGGAAGCGTATAAAAATTTAACCTCGCCATTATCGCTCTCTTAAAAATTCAATGGGAGTTTAATTTTCGATTTTCATTCCTCTTCTATTTTCGCATCATTCGCATTTACAACCCGATCACGGCTGTCTTCCTCCCCCACACTGGAAACACTTCGACCCATCTCTCTTAGCGCGGGCCTTTTTTCCAGTAGGTTTTAGCGTAGGATTTGGGGGTGCTTTTGGGGCGAAAGATAGGGCAAGTTAGAGAAGATGTAGGGAGTGAGAGTGGGGAAGGGTAAGTCCTTCTGGGCCTCTAAATTTCGTCCTTTACGTCCGGGGGAGGTGGCAATGCCTGCCAGAGAGATCTGCTCCGTCCCCTGCCACTTTGGAAAGGAAGGAAGAAGGGACTGGATGGTGTTACGGAAGCTGGAATAAGGGTCGGAGGAAGATGTGATTACAGACATGCCGACCAGAAGGGAAGAAGATAGTGAGTTTCTGATTCAGTCACTCATTCCAAATGCACTTATGTTTTCCGTAGCACAATCACTGCCGGTAAGTTTATTGGAGAAAAGGCTTCAATTTCAATATATTTTTTAAAAGATGAGTCGAACGAATCGATTTAAATTCGTTCTCACAGGGAAAAACAGGAGTGAAAAATATCGACATGTCTTGGACTCGAACCCAGATCACACGCTCTATGGGCGGATAAGGAAACTAATAAACTAACATTAAATTTCTACTTTATGATTATTAAAATCTTTATTAAGGCAAGATTGAGACTAAAACGTCTCTTCTTCTATCTAATCTACCGTCAGTGATATTATTAAAAACATAAATGAATCAGTAAATAGAAATGGAGGATAAAATTTAAAAAGGATTGGTTGATGTATCAAACTTAAGTAGTATCTTATAAACAATATGTTCACCAAAGTAAAACACCAAACCAGAAGGAGGTGTGAAATCCTGTACAAAACTACTAATAGTTCAAGCTAAAAGATGATGATTATAAAGAAATTGCACGAAATATTCTATCAGTATTAATAGTTTTTTTACTGTAATGTGCGCATCATATTCTACGAGTTTAATGTGAAGGTAGATTAAAGACTAATTTATTTTATGATAATAAATATATTCATATATTGTTACAACAATGTATGAAATGTATTTTCATAATGTATAATAATTACAGAATTTGTCGTACGAAGGAATATAAACCTGACTAGGGAATGTATGATTACCTTCCGATTGATTTGCTACAGCTGTCCAGCTTGCCCTGTTCCCAGCTATCCGCTTCATTCTTTCAACGAATCGCCATTAAGATTAACTGAGGCGTAAAGAGATGGAAATAAAATGTGTTCATTTGTAATAACCGTAATGCAAAATGTGTACGAAGGAGAAATAATAATAGTCTCCCTTACGGACGACATGACTGATGTCGGACGTCATCAAGTGGAATGGCAGGTCACCACGCGAGGCACTTAAACAAAAGAGGAAGGGGCAGAGAGCGATCTCCATGGGGATCGGAAATGCAATGTTACTGCCAGACGTGTAATGGATGGTAAGCATAGCCGTATCAATATTGAAGCAGCGTCATGAGATGAACATGTCTGAAATATATTCTGCATTTACTGATAGTTATCTTTGAATTGATTCTTATACGGAAACAGCAAACCTTTAAGGAATAAAATCCGTAAGAACTTTACTTTTCTTAGCAAAACCTGGAAAGAAATCATTCAAACAATTCAATCTGTACTGCCTCTTGTTTTCATCTATAATCTTTCATAATTATGAAGTTTCAGTATGAGCTAAAACGACATCTGACGATCGAACACTGTGGGAATCGATCTCATTTTTTTAACGCCGCTTTTCAAAGGCAAATGCTGGTGAGAGATTTTATGAGAAGGAAAATGATGCCCTTGCTATGGTTGTAGGAACAAAACTTTTTGTTAAATAAAAGTCAAATGAATTTTTGATAGAGCCATTACAGTTCATCGTCATACAATATAAGTACCAATAATAGGAAAAATCAGCACCCTTCTTCATTTTATGGAATCTAATGCACCTTAAAGTAGCTATTGGTATCTGGATTTGGCACGGTTTCAATTCGAAATGTTTCCGCTCTTTTTGTGGTTTAAGATTTATTTAAAGGAACTGTATATATTTCACTCAAAATTAGATTTTCTGCCGTTTTTTACCATTTATTATTACAGTTTATTTAATGTGATAGACACATAATAATAATAATATAATAATTATAAATCGACTTTATTTCAGGGCGCATACAGCCACCAGTGGATGGTGTTGAAACAAAGAGATAAACAACTGCTAATACAATGAAACCTTTGATACTAATCTCACCAGATGAGATGACTCTTTATCATCCATTTCCCAGATTTCTATCTCATATGATCCAACCTATATTTGAATATTTTATGTTTTTGCAAAAAAAGATTGTGGATAGGACGTTTTACTGAATTACTCAACACCCCATACACATAATTCATGCTTTGGGCTGAGGGTGTCAGCAACAGATTACTCGCAAATTATATTCTAAATAATGCTGATGAAGGAATTTCCATGATAAAACATGAGAACAAGAAAAAAAATGGACAAAAAGGTTATGAACTAAATCTCAAACTCCGTAACTATGTCTGTCACTTCTAATATAGTGAGAGAGACGAATAACAGATTATTTTTGTAATCAAGACTTTACCTTTCGGAGCCCTGAATAATTCTCTACGACAAGTAAGGTTTCGAAGCATCGTTTCATCTTCAGGCTATATCAGTATAAAATTGCAACAGAGACAAATGGCTTTAGTCAATACATGGGAAACCGGTTAATATGAAAACGGATAACGCGAAATATCAGTTAACACCAACTTAGGTATTCCATTAAATGTGGCAGTCCTTTTCATCTCCTTAGAGAAACTCGTTTAAAGGAGAATGTATAATGAAACACTCTATAGTCAACAGGAAAAATATCATCGCAACATTCTTCAAGTACCAAGAGAAGGCATTAAAAGTGGAATTTCAACCAAAGAAAAATTGTCATACTCTACTTCCAATTGCGATCAAACTTCATAAATTAATAATACTTTAATAATTTTACAAATACAAGCTGTAGTTAGATTATTGATTTTCTATTCAGCCCAATAATCAAAAGTTTATTCATATATCAACTGTGCTCATTATGCTTTTCAATACGATAAATAAACGATATATACTATATGTATACACACTATATTCATTTGTACCAAATTTCTTTTACCTGCGTTTGGCGGATTGTATAGATGAACTGATTTACTTTCTAGATTTAATTATAGTCAATTATTTTTGTAATTAGTGTCATAAATTATCTGGTGATATTGAAGGACAATACACTGGTTGCGCGTAATCCAACCCCTTGCTACATGGGTAGCCGAGGACCGGGAAAGGCTTTGCCTAGAGACGGCCTCCTTAAAAAATAATACTCTGGACCCTGCGAGCCAGAGATATATTCTATTGCATATCCAGAGTTTAGACGGAAGAGAGGCCATAGAGACTTAACCTCGCCGTAAGAAAAAATAACAATAATTCTTCATGGCACTCAAAGCGGCGAGTTGACTTAGCAAGAAATTTGGTCGACACGAAATTCGGTAGCGCTAAATATATATATA
>KZ308128.1:1203238-1217060 GCA_000376725.2 Ladona fulva
TTAACGTACTCATCTACGGATGTGCACTCATCCAGTCTGGTCATAATTAATTTTCGTAAAAGTCCAACCTTCCGTGTTAGTCCGGAATCTTCGAACGCACGATTTAAATTGTCCCACGCTTCTTTAGCAGTATTGGCCGATTCTATATGAGGGTAAACGATGGGGCCTACAAGAAGAATTATCTTTGCACGTGCTTTCCTGTCCTTCTCGAATGCGTCCTCGGCTATTATGGTGCCATCAAGTCCCATAACCCTGCATCTTCTAAAAACGCTTTGCAAGCGAATTTCCAGGATGAGAAGTTATCTCTTCCTTTTAATCCCTCGATTTGCGGGAAGATAGAAGAAGCCATGTTAATCTCTATCTTTGAACCCTTTTCACTCACTCACAGATCGCGAAATACACGACACACACGAAACTCTATTTACAACCCTGGGCCCAAAACCTGAAGGGAATTATTTGTAAAAGAGTTAAGTAAATGCAAAAAAAACTTCTTTTTGTTAACAGAATGAGCATAGATCATCAGGCTTTTTACAGAGATCGGCCATGACACACAGAGTGCAAAAAAAACCCTATCGATATATATTGTATCAATATATGTACAAAATGAATATTCTCTAGCGAGATATGGTGGAATTCAATTACAAATAAAATAATAACAACAACTTATACTTTCCACAAATATATTTTGGTTAGCAACCAATGGTTTCGAACTTTCAGTTCATCTTCATCTTAGATATATAAATCTAACAACATTATTATAACATTTTCAATAACTCTGACTGGAGTGGATGGACATACTTTCGTATTAATCTTCTTAATTGATTTATACTTGAAAAAAGCATTGATTTAACTTCAATAAATAAAATAAAATGGCTGTGAGTACGCAACGATAAAGATTGCATCAGTACCTGCAACATAACTAGTTAACTCGCTTTAACTTCGATGCTTTCCTTATGGTCTTCTTTTTTATCTAACCTATATTTTACGTATTCCAACACTAAGCTTCGAAAGCTATTTCCCTTCGTGGAAGAGAGCTCTGAAAATTAATTTTCTGAAAACCTCTACAAAGAAATCCATGCGAAACAGATAACCTGATCCAACTTGCGAAAACGTTCCACCTATAAAAGTTAGAGGAATGGCTTGGTGATAAATGCATCGTGGCAGTTAGCGTAATCAATAATGGAAAATAATTCGTTACAGACAGTAGCAAACCATTATTCACGAGGAAGACTTACTCGGAAGACTTTTATAGGGGAGTTTTTCCCTTCCTCCAACTTAGCGATCCTTTTTTATTCCTCGAAATGGCCTCCCTCATTCAACTTATGCTATATTTTTCACTTCGCAATCTATCACTTGAAATGCGCTGGGGATTACCTCTTCTTTCTGGCAAATCGCTCTCGCATGCGGACGTTCAGACGCATAAGAGATGATTGTTGCGCTTCTGACTGCTTCCTTTATTCAAATCGTCCTCACCGGCTGCAAAACTTAGCAATGGATACGTGGTTCTTGGCGAAATGAATAAGAACCGCCACTTCGTCATGTAAAAGGGCTATTAAGCCTTCGGAAGGTTCCAGGCTCTGCGGAGATTAATGTACTTGGGCATCGGTGAATGGTGTTCGATTCGAATGATTTTTACCGCACAAGCTCCGAGAAATTGGGTCACGATCACTGTGTTAATGTTGAGGCTCCGTATCAGCTCGTCATCAAACTAAGTATCCTCGCAAGATTGGAAGTTGGCCTCCATTAAAACATGTTATATCCTGTCGGTTCTAAACAGTTATAAAGCTAGACATTCTTAGTTTAAATATTTTTCTCTCGTTGATTATTTTGTCAGTTTAAAATACATTAAATAAATATACTATAGCAAATCGATACAATATTAACTTGTGCTTGCAGACTTATTTCCTATCCAATTTCTGTTTCCATTCAATTAATTGAACATAAAATATCTTCAATTGTTAATAAAGTAAATTTTTAATTATTGAGATTTACGGTGTAGAAAGTTATACTTTTTAAAATTAATTTTTCAATCCTCCGTGTGTAAATGAAATAGAGAAAATGTAAGGATATATGAACTGTGGAAGTGAAAAATAAATAAACGATAAATAAGGGAAGAAAAAGCAAGAATGAGTTTTCGTCCACCGAATTAGGCGCATTCAAAACATTTTCTATTATCTAATGAGAGCAGTAGATTCTTTATTTCAGAATAGGATTATTTATAACCAGAAAAGCAGAGACACCGAGTATTCTGAGGTTTCCTCAACTGCTGATTATATTTACTTATCAGCTGAAGCAATAATTGACGTGAAGGTATATTATTTCCGATACCTAATATGAGCCACAAAGTTAGTTATAGTTATAATATTATAATAGATATAATTATATTAGTTATAAATATGAAGTTATAACCTTAAGTTAAAACAATTTCGCAAGATCATTTACTTTTGAAGGTACTTTTTCAACTACTATACCAAACATTTCCCATTTTTCCTTTATATGTAGTAGTATGAATTTAATCGGAAAAATAAAAACTACCTGCTTAATTTTAATTTAACGTTAGCGTGTAACAGAATGAAAACGGTTGATCAACAGAGCTCAAAGGCGTAAGCAAACTATACGCAGTGGTAGCTACATTGCACTTTTTCTACTTCGTCCCTCCTTCCTATTATTTGGTACCTTACGTTAGCATTATCCCCACTTCTCACCAAAAAACGCCATCTGAAGAAACGAGACATATTTCCATCACTGTTTCGATACTTTTGTTTCATCTCTTACGGCTTTGAGCATTTGGAGTGCGAGCCCTTATTGCCTCGGATGAGACACGTAATTTGACACATGACCCCAAACCGAAATGCACTTCTATGTTCTCAGAAACATGAGCATGAATAAAACATATCCGCGCCATCCGAAAACGTCGTTCAAACGGATGGACTCCCATCTTCCCCCGCATCTTCTCCTCTTTCGTCATTCATTTTTCCGTATCCTTCTCCCAGTTTTGTCTCAGTATCATCCTCCGAGAGTCCCCTCTTTATTTCCCGATGTGGGGAATCATTGCGGATAATATGAGCCCACCTCGCCCTTTTATTATGCAAATTTCGAAATGGAAGAGAGGGGATTCTCCTCAAAGAACGCCAATTTAACTAGACGACGGGATAACCCCTTCCTCTCCTCGGCGGCTTCAAAATTTTTCGAGCGCCTCTCGTAAATCCTGACGTATTTATTTATCGTACTCGTCGCGGAAAATTACGTCGAGTTTTCTCCTGTATTCATACCCTTGGAAGCGGTGTCCTCGCTCCTGAGAGACAGGGAATTTGCATGAAGTATGTTACGTCGGGAGATGTAAAATACATTTCCAACTCCTGCTTACACGGAACCTCCTAGAGTCTCGGTTGGAGGAGAAAACTTTGTGAACTGGAGACGTTTCGCTCAGATGTTTAAATAAAATGTGTGTGGAGGTGTAGGCCTGTGTTAAGTATGTTAACTCCCCATAATGTCTTTCAGATTTTCGACTTGGAATTTACACTCCTTTATTGTTAGCTTCGACAAAGCTAGCAGATGAAATTGTAAATGGAATGCCGTAAAAACTGAAAAAAATAAAGATAAAGTCCAATTACAGATATAATAATTATGAAGATTAAAAAATGGGGAACATGGGTTGATTAGAAAAACGTTATGGTTGTAACATACAGCGTAATAGGGCATTTTAGCGTCTTTGAAAGAAAGTATAACTTGGTTAGTAGAGAGATATTCGGGTATTATCAATTTATGATCGCTCTGATACATCATCAGTGCTGCCCTTAATTCTTTCATATGATATCTCGATAGGGGTCACAAAAATTTATTTCCAATATTTTATTCAGACTTGAAAATATTATGAACTGATGAATCCCTAAACATGTTTTTATTGTCATTTAAAAGAACTATTTTGCATAAATTCAGATTCAATAATGTTATAGAGAGATCTGGATCTCAAAAACTTAGCTCGAGGAATCATTTCAAGACAAAAAACCAAGCTCTGAATTTAAATATTTTACCCTACTTGGCTTGGCTACATCATTTCAAACACATCGACATTTACACACATTCATACCCAAAAAGCATCCAATCGAGGGGGAAAAGGGGTGATAACTGAAATCGAAAGATAATAGAAATAGTTTCTCGACATTTCATGACTGTACTGCGTGCTCTCAAATTTGTAGGGAAAATTTTTTTACGAAAATGCCGCAAAAATCTCAAATAACGATACAACACATTTATCATCCATTTTCGTAGGGCTTTCACTACGAATGTTCGATTCTCGGAGGGAAAATAGTAGCTTAGGACGCAGCTAGTCCTTGGTATTGATTTATTTTAAATATAATATCAATTAGTAATATTTTATACATTTATAACAAATAATAATATTTTTCACACCATAAATCTACGAAAAAGTCTTCCAAAATAACGAAAGGATGGTGAACGTTATTCCTTCCACTCTAGAGAACGTAGGATAATATCGTAATTTCCGAGTTTTGGCGGGGCCGATAACCGAGGATCCTTTAAAGATGACCACAGTTTCATACATAAATTCCTAAAAGTTTACCGCTCTGGTAGGGGATGGCGACAACTTTCAAAGTGAAAATAAAACACAAGACACCGTCTAGCTCAACAACCGGCGCAATGATGGCGTGGCAAAAGCGCGTTAGGCTAAGAAGCAGACTTAGTTGAAGGGCGTAAGAAGTGGAACTCTGGTAAGATATACTGGCCGTAAAAGTGGCTAGCAGTTTACTTTACGCGACCAAGAATACGAAAGAGGTTGAAACTGCACGAACGGCGACTACGGAAAAAAACTTTGCGGCGGAGAAAGAATGGTGAACTTCCTCGTAAGACTTGTAAAACCTGCGGCAGAAAGAAATTTAATCACCCGTGAATGCGGGGCCTTTTTTCGGCATTTGCAAGGATGTATAGGGCAAGAAAGAGACCGAATCAGGAAACAAATTCGGCGAATGGAAAGAGGAATTTGAAGAAGGAAGTAAAATAAGAGGATATTATCGCTCGAAGCATTTTTAGTATCTCAATAAAATGCGCAATATAAAAGGAGACAGCTGCGGATGAATGCCGGGGAATATAACAATCTGAAAGATTTATGTGAAATACGTAAACTTGGTAGTAAAGTTGAACCGTACAAAAGTAGAAACAAAAGTAATTCCGGTCAATTAGGCATCAGAAGCCTCTATCTGATAGGAGTACTTGAATAATTTAATTTTTATACAAGTATCACTTATATGTACGTAATATATTATACAATGCTACATCAAATAAAAATGTCAAAAAAGGGGAGGATTTTCATAATATGTTTAGAAAAATTTTGGCGATTATTAAAGAAGGAACTTGGATATCAATTTGGACAGAACTGATGGTGGAATGGTTAGCTTACCAATGCTACGGTTCCGGGTTCGAGTCCTGGCTAACCTCCTAGGTTTTTTCTCTGGTTAGGTCATAGTTGTGTCTGTCGGCGTATACTGTTTACGTTCTTAATATAATTGTTCAGTAAATGGCTCTGTGGCGATATTGTGAAATAAAACTTGTCTTTAGTAATTACAAAATAACAAATAAACTCCAAGGGAAAACTATTCACTGCCTTCAATTTTACCCGGAGCTTAGATGCCGGCTATAAGTAATAAAATAAAACAGTTGAGATGAAAGGATTAATAGGCAACACGGAGATGAATTGGGAATATGCTACAAGGATAATTTCAAAGTTGTCATGAGAGCTTTGCATACCCGATTATTTAGTTAAATGCATTAGTTTATATTTGCAATATTTAATATACTGTTTGTAGCATTTTTCTTTTACTCGTGTTTTTCAGGTTGTTGAGAATTTTTGATTTTGTTTTTAGAGTTAACTTTCGATAATCATTTTTAGTTATTAATGTAATATTAATAGTCATGCAATGTAATATCCCCAAAGGTTAGGCGGAAGAGAGGCAATTTTGGCCTAACCTCGTCGAAAGAATAAATAATAATAATGTATATGACATAATTTCTTAATTCAATATGTAAATCTCATTTGAATCTTATCACAACATAGGACCTCCTCAGTGAAGTCCGAAGAAACTACATAACTATAATAATATAGCTGATGGGAGATGAACCTATGGCAAGCGTTCCCCAAATGGCACGTCAGAGGATTTTCAAATGGGAACAAACACTTAATAATTTCCATATTTTTTTTCTGTGGAAATTACTTTGTGTTTGTTCCTACTTATTTGGCGCCATTCCACAAAGTAGAGGTTGGACATATTAGATTCAGAGAATATTTTTTGCTAATGGAATTCTGTCGTAAGAATCCATCTTATATAATAAATGTGGGTTATATCCATTTCTAATGACAACCATCAATTATTATTTCAATTAAACCATCTTAACCCCACAGTTGACTCAATTAAATAGATAATGTCATAATCCCACAGTTGACTCAATGAAATAGATAATGTCATAATCTCACTCTATGACTTTTCACCGCATTTTCGCGCAAGCCCTTAAATTTATCACATATGACAGTGTTGCAGCAGAAGATTCACCATCCCTGGTATAACTAAACGCTTGTGATAATCTAAATTTTCAAAATCAGCAGCTTATAACCCATATTAGAAAAATTTTGGAGCTTTAAGAAAATAAAATACGTTTACAAACAGAAAAATGGATCAATATTACTATAGCTTAGAAGAACAATATTAAAGAAAAGACGATGAAACAGTTAAGAGAAGGGAGTTCTTCGTATAATTTTAGCATTAGAAACACGATTAGGAAATGCTACGAGGGTTTAAATGGATATTTTAATAATAATGATAATCGTTTTTATTTGTATACTTATTTTACCATATATTTATGAGTAATCATTACATATGGATCATTACGAAATAATTGGATTGAATTTTGTTGATTTTCTATTTTCCATTATTCTTTCAAATTGTTTCAGTTGTATTGGACAAAAAATCTCATTTTCAAAGGAAAAATAAGAATGACTCTCACTTTATATGAACTGCTGACGTCTTGGATAAAAAAATCGACGATGTTCACGAGAAAGAGAGCCTGTGAAGTAAGAACTGTATATGACCGGAATTCCAAAAATCTATCGAATACATTCGTGGAAAGACGCAGCAAATACGAAACGAGTTCTACTCCTTCGAGAGTCGTGATATTTTCAGGAACATGCGTATACGTGAGAGACAGATTATATGTGAGGATATGCCAAAAACTATATATCTATATGATATAAAGTTGCCTACCTAATAATTAGCTGATATTATGCAAGCATCCACAGCAAAATTTCTTCGAAAGAGAAACAGGAAGGAAAGATGAAGGCTGAAAAATGTAAGGGAACGCTCTTCGCCTAAAACGTACGTGAGCGTACCTACCGAATAAATAAGCAATTACCTCTTCCCTTCCATTAAAAATGTTCTCATAGCGGAAGCGATCCCTTCAACAAATGAAGAGAGATAGGAGGGTAAGAGTTAGGAATGAAGGGAGAAAATATTCAAGGAGAAGTGGAACGAGAGAGGAAAGCCATTGAAGGAGGTTTCCTCAGCAGCGAAGAAAGAAGATGAGTTTAGAAAAGGGAATGTTTAAAGTATAGTAGTAGGGGGAGAGTGGATATGCCTTCCTTCTTGGGGGGATTGGGAATCGACGAAGTATGGGATGAGTCGTGGGCTTAAGAAGGAAAGAGAAGGTGGATATGGAGAGTTGTAGCGGCACAGGAGTCCGCTTATTGAAATTCCAGAGCCGAGAGATCTGGAAGAAGAAGGGGAGAAGGTATGAGGGAGGCGAGTGACCTGTATGGAGTTTTCGGAGATACAAGGAAGAGGGAGAACATTTCGTCCGGTCGCTCTTCAGACCTGAATATCGTCAACTGAGCTGACATTCCGATACACGATCGGTTGGTGCTATGATGATCTCACCTTAGGGCAATAGCCTTTCCTTACACATAACCAGATCTCTAGCAAAATATTTTCCCGAAGCATAGCAGGAGACGATACGATGGAAAGTTAAATATGACGATCTATTTATCAAGGGGAAAATATCAAGTTAGGACATCTATGCTAAGGGAACAAATGATTTGAGAATTCATTTTTGATGGTCTTCTATCTGTATTTGCCATTTCTTCCTTTACTTTTGAATTAAGATGAAGTAGATATACCATTCTGACGCAAGACAATGGAATTCAGGCAGGCCATAATGCAGAATTTCGTATAGAGATTGAAACGGAGGAATGCTTCCTTTATATGAGGAAGTACTGCTATCAAAAGGTAGAACCATCAAAGACTGAAATCAGATCTCAATTTTAAATGCAGATCTAAGATGAAAAAGGCGAATATAAGAATCGAGGAAATGGAAGTTGCAGATTTTCAAGAAATACCACATTCTTTGGAATCCTCCTACGCTTGTAGGAGGATTTCAAAGAATTGTTAAGTGTTGTTAATTGCAGAAGTGTTAAGTGGGATTATAAAATAGTTAATAATATGCCCGATCTTCATTTTGGAAATCAATTCCTGGTGAAGCGTCTCCACCCATATTTTTTGCGGATGAAGCCTTAGAGCCAATATAGCCGTAAGCAGCCGGAACTTTGTTAAATTTTCCGTGTTTATATAATTTTTTATCTGAATCTTGTCAACTTTACGGTACCAGAAATTTGCCAAGAAAGAATAACCAAAAGCATAACATTATTCATGTATAAATTGCATAGTTATCTTTTTCACTCATTCCAATAATTCTTGTAATTTTTACCTTTTATTTTTTAATTCTCTGCTTAAATTGTTTCTGTTACTGTTTATTTATTTTTATTAATCAGTATATATATTTTATTATTTTGTTATTGTAATACTTTCTCATGAATAGCATGCTAGCATGCATAGCTGTGGACCTTATGGGTCATTTCCCAAAGTCTTAATGCGTTATAATTATACGAATATTAACATTATTAAACATGTAGAAGTCTCATCATGAATAAGCATTTACCCCACCATGCCAAGTCACTTATATTTCTAGCAATTTTCCCTTTGAACGTATTCTACTCTGACGGATACTTTTAACTTCAGCACCTGAATTAATTACGATTCCGTGGAAATTTCCCTAATCGACAACCCCCTGGAAGAATTTCCGACTGGCCGATTTTCGAAAGTCTACCTATTTGAAAAAATCTTTTCGAGAACTATCAGCCTATCAATAATTATCGAGCGGGCGGGGAAAGCTTCTTCCAAAGCTTTGCTGGAGAGAAGCCCAAGTAGAAAATAAGCTTCTACTAAGAGTGATCCGATGGAAAATAATCTCAATAGAAAGTTTCCTGCCGTTTCATTTGTTGATAATAGGTGTTTTAGTATAACATTCGAATTCTAAGAAAGGCAGAAAATGAGAAGAGAGAATTAACTTGGAAACGGTGGGGTTGAATTGGCTGGAACTCTCCGGTACGTTATAAGGAGAGAAAATCCTGGAATAATAGGGGCCGGCGAAAGAGGGATGGACAGGAAAAAGTTCGCCAAAATGTGGAGTTGGGATGAAGAAAATAAGGAGAGACAAGAGAGAAACAATGGAGCTTAAGAGAACAAAGAAGTGATTGGCTTTGGAAGCTACTCGGTAAATTTTTTTGATTGTAAAGAAATATAATATCTATAATACTATATACCATAGTAAAATTAAGTGCGAGTTACTTCGTTGTTGTTTGAAAATGATTTTAAAAAGAACTATGACTTATAACAGACTGCAGGGCACCAACGCAAGAATGGAGGTAAAATTATAATTGTTAATTTATACGATTGCGAGTATCCCTCGATTTATTGATGTTCGCGAAATAAAAGGAACGTCATTAGTTGGCCTTTATTTGGCCGTATTTAACTTCAAACTGTAAACTATGAAATATAAAACCATTTATTTATACAGACCGCACTGAGAAATACAATAGCTGCTAGCTGAGTTTCGGAGCTTGGCTTCATCATCAGACTTGGTGTTACAAAGAAATTGAGTGCGGTGAGTGAACAACAAAATAAACTCAAAAAACTGACACCCTGATTATTGAGGAGTTGAAGAACGTAATTCATAACAATAAGACTCCATCTGACAACACTGAAGAGAACTAATGGATGAAGAAGAATAACAGATTGTGGCGTCGGAATTATTTGCGTGATAGTGCTCCAACCCACAACGTCCCGGGTTCGAGTCCCGAATATTCGGAATTTTCCTGTGTAGGGAGTGGTTTTTTGTAATTGTAAATAATTATAATTATTAAGATGGATGAAATTGGGATCTTCCTGTTAACATTAAATAGATTATTATTAACAAATGGTTTTGTTGCGATAAAATATTAGTCAGTGATAGACCCGGATACAAAAACTTCAGCACCGGTTATTCTGATACAATTGGCTCAATTTGAGGCATTGAAATAACGTATTAATGGTAGCCATTCCATTCAAATCAGATTTTCGAATTTTTGCTAATATTTTCCAGCGCAGAGAGACGATTTGATATTAATCTAATCTTGAGCGAGTTTTGTGAAAAATATCTTGCTGAATATTTTCGCTAAAGTAGGACAATATTTCACCCAGCATGTCTCGAATCAATCTGGAATTTCGCGCTAAAGTATTAAAAAAGAATTCAAAATGAACACGGAATACGTTTCGAACTAAATAAGTTACATCTCTAGGCAATATTTCCGAATATTACGCGAGGATTTAATTCGCCGACCTTCAATCTCTTACGACGCCGACAGAGATTAATTCTTGAAATATTAAAATTGCCGAGCGCTACGGCAAAATATTAAACGGGTTATTGGAGACGATTCCACTTATTACCTGTATGCATGAAAACTGGAGGAGTTTTTCTCACGGCCTGTTTTTTAGTAAAAAAGGAGGCAATTACTCTGGGAGAAAGATTACTTTTTCTCACATTAAGGGAGAGAGATCCTCCCGAAATTAAATAAAAGATCAGAAACCACTCGAGGGGAAAATGCAAGAAATGTGAAGGTTGGCGGAAATCTCATTGAGATCTCAGCTCGGTACACACTTAATCTCAATCAACACTAAAAGACGTTGACGGGTTATTTGCTACGGCGAAAAGTCCATCCAGAGTGAAAGAGAGGGAAGGGCCGTGAAAAAATATAGAAAGAGAGCGTCGCTCAAGCGGCAAAGAGTTATGTTGAAAATTACGAGTTAGGCGAATGCTCCCCAATTTCAAACAATCCAGCTGGAACCCGTTATTAAATTCCCTTGACCCCGAACCCGGGGGGGAAAATGTTATGCGCGACGATTTGCTTTTTTCTTTTTGCTTTCCGCAGAAATAAAGGAATAAGTGACTCATTTCACCCTCCTATCCGCCCCGGATGCTTTTAAAAAAGAAGGAGAATGAATTCTCATTTATTTCCATTCCACGCCTATCCACTTTCGAACTAAGAACTTCCGAAACGCAGCCTTACCTCTGTGGAAAATTAATGTTCATTGCCCCTGTTACTCGCCTGAATTTGGGTGATTAATTTTTTAATCTCCTAGCTTCAGCTTGAAGTATTTTCTTCCTTGATGTTTAAGTTAAACTGATTATTAGACGCTGTAAACACAGTCATTTTTACTGAGTGTATATTGCCTGCCTTAGCAAATATAATCCGTTTTCTTACTCTTGAGGTCTTACGTAATCTCTTGATTCTATGTAATAAGAAATTACTACGGCATGCATGTAACCTGAAATCATTGTCATCAATTACTATTATGGGATGCAAGGGAAACATATTAGGAAAGGAAAAAGGCTCGGAAGGTACAAAATCCCTGAAAATCATTACCAAACACAGACTAAATCTAAGACAAATCTATACCATGAAGTAAAAAGTCATTGTTCCTTGAAAATTTAGACAAAAAAAGCAGTGTAGAATTATAGAGGTAGTGTAATTCTGTAGATGTAAAAATTATTTTGCATACCTCTCCCAGAAAATATGAACAGAGATCAAAGCGTTCAAAACACTTTCAGCCGCATAATTTTTATCTCAGTTTGTAATATATGTACTGATTGACCTAAAGGCCAACAAAATGATTCGGTATAAGAGTTATACGGGATATAACACGAGAACGTAAAAAATAATATTCCTATAAAACAGCCTTGGCAAGCTCATTCATCTCGATTTATCATTTATCACTACGTTCGCGGAAGATGACAATTTTTAGAGTGAGTAGCGGATGCAGCACTTTCTCTTTGGCGTCAGTAAATGGAGGATAAGTAAACCGCGAAATGTGCAAAAGCTTGAGTATCTTTCGGTAGACTTGGCTTCTCCTTAACCCCTCTGATATACTACCAGAAAGCTGCGATCCCTCCAATAACCACCCTCTTCCACACTCAACTCCATTCGCAAATCTTTAATTTTCTTCCAAATCCCCCTTTCCGTGCATCTCTCCATCTTCTGTCTTATCTTAAAAACTCCCCTCTAACTGTTTCACTTCCGAATTTCCCCTCTTAAATCTCTTCCATTTTTCCGTTCATCCCAACAAGCCCCACTTCCCCTAACATCCTCAGACACTTCCTCCATCTTCACTCCTCTAGCATTCCCAAACTTTAAAAATATCCCCTCCCGGAGCACCATTTTTCAAAAATTTTCCATCTGATGTCACTTACTTCCCTTCTTTTATTTAAGAGTGGAATAATTTTTCCTCTTGTTTCTCTTCCACCCCCACCTCTCCCTCTCTCGCTCCGATGGTCCTCACTTTCATTCCTTTCTTCTGACTCTCAGAGATCTTTTTCGAAGATAACTTAATTCGAAGAATCAATCGGAATCAACCTCTCTGGAAGATCCCGCGTAGTGTTTATCTCTACGCTGAGAGTAGCTCCTTCAGTAAGTGGTTGTTTGTGAGTACAGAGGCGAGCTCTGAAACGGTATCCGACTATCTTTGAATATACGTTACACGAAGTTTATAAATAACCGTCATATGCTATCCCTTCATTGAAAAGTGATATATTTCGTATTTTATTCAAGACAGTAATTGTTAACCAAATACATATAAGGTAGTATATTGATGTACCAAATATTAAGGCTAAATACTCAAGCTTTGCGGAACACCAAGCCAACCTTGAAAAGATTTATTCTAAATAAATTTCAATAAAGCAGAAGCGGAATCAGATATTTAAATCTCTCATAAAAAGCTCCCATTAAACGGAAACATACCTCACAAAATAACAGCAATGCAAAGATTGAAGAACATGCTATCTAGAATATTTCGCATTACACCAAGAGCTCATTTACGGCAAACCACCATATTGCGGAACACCGGTTGGGAGCAGCATTGGTATGTATAATAAATTAATTCAAAATTTTATTCCGGTAAAATTTGGAAATCAGTCAATGTGGAGAGCTAGAGGATTCTGACGATGCAGAGTAATGAGTCAGTAATGAGTAAAATTTACATGAACCCCAAAACCGGAGGTTACGCAAGTTAAACAAGAGGTTATTGTAAATGAAATAATCATAGAATGAACTCGGAAATCATTGGCTGCTCCTCCTTACTCTAGGCTGACATCATAATAATATTACCAATTTATTATCACTTAAATCCATAAAGTATATTGATTTTTTTTCCAACACAAATTAAGCTCAATTAGTTTGTAGATTAGCTCCTTCACTGCAATCAACAGATGTGTAATCAATGTATTCGCAATCAAGCAAACCTTTTCGGATTTCAGAAGACATTAAAAGAAACAGATTAGAGAAAGTATCTGTTACAACTTCGAAATGTAATATACAATATAAACATTTAATATATAACAAATTTAGTATTACTTTTTAGTATTTTCTTAATTTGTCCCCCTCGTCAAGCAT
>KZ308128.1:1220688-1253985 GCA_000376725.2 Ladona fulva
TATGATCATTTTCCTTTCTTGTGAGACTTGTCTCAATTTCGTAGGACCATAGTTTCTAATTTAATTTTGTAAAAGAAACGACCTCTGCAAGTCATGAAAACGTAATTTACGTACATCTCTTATGGAAACGTGCTCCTGGGTTCGAACCCAGGCCTTCACAGAGATGAAAATAGTTTTCCTGGGGGTTTCAGCATTGTAGAAACACAATGCAGTTTGTTTAAGACCTCTAAGTGAAGCCGTTTCTGAGATAAATATGGGGACGGACAGACATTTGCTTTTTATATATATGATGAGTATTCTCATAATCACTATTATGATTATTGCATACTTCGCTACCATATAATTTAAGTCTTTTTTTTACCAATCGAAAAATCTTTTGAGAACTTATTGACTTCACGATGTCTGATCGTAATAAATTTGCGGTAAAGAAAACAGCTGCTAGGTGTAATTCTGACGATGACGTACTTACACAAATTCAAGGCTCTACCGAAAGATTAAAATGGCAGTGACTAGTGAAAATGTTGTATTTATAACTCTGAAATGGGTTTTAACCGCTAATGGTAATCCTACTCTTTAATTTCCCCTTAATCTTGAGCCCCTATTATCGTGAGGGTAACGAGAAAGAAGCAGTAAATTAACAAAGTAAGCTATTTCCGCAAGAATGAAAAAAATATCGAAAAGGAAGCGGAGAGCGCTGGAAAATGATACATTTTTAACCATTTCATTGCGAGATAACTTCTGATACGACAGACAAAAAGTTTTCAGTGAGAAGAGAAAGTATTTTTTTGGCGGAAGGGGAAAACAGATGAAATTCCTTCCCTGCTAAATTATTTCCAATCCTGGCCTTTTATTCGGGAGAGAGAGAGGAAAAAATGAGGAAACTTTCCCTACTTTTTATCCGCACGATCCATGGAAAACTTCGTGATTTCCTCTCCAAGTGTAATAAGCAGACGTCGACAGTTTTCCAGAGGAAATCTGCATAACTCTCTCCAAGGCCAGTCATGTAAACCGGCTAATGAGGTGGGATCACGTTGTAAACGGGGATGATCTGTTGGGAAGCCATAATACACACGCCGCGGGGTTCCACGTCAAGGGGATAAAAATGGTCCTCACTTAGCCTCATCCACACCAACCTATCCCTTCGAAACCACTCACGAACATTTTGACTCTCAACCGTCGCCAGCTACACGGTTTGTTAGCTAGTTATGCTCGTGGAAAATTTTGCATTTTGTTGGAAACCTTTGTTAGAGGCGGATGGCCAAAAAAAAGATTTCATGCGCAAACATGTGAGTATAATTGATAATTAAGCATCAAATCCAGCACGATCTATGTTGATGAAACTGAGGGTGAAACTTAAGCTTTCATTATTCCTAAAATTAACAATGTCAAAGAGTGATAGACCTAATCAGGAACAGATGAATCAGACCTTATTCGTAATGAGAAAATAACTGCTGAAAAGGCGATTTCTAGGAAGTCTGCTCGGAGTTTATACTTAATATCTTAAATTTTATATTCCAAAGAAGTATATACCTATATACAGTGTTATCTTGGTTAACGACGGTAATCCAATTCCAAGATTCTCGTCGTTAACCGAAACCGTCGTTATCCAGGGCCTGATTTTTCAGAACCACACTGCATGTCAATAATTCAAATGAAACTAATTAAAAGTCATTATTATAAAGTACATATGATTTATTCAATTATACTTGCAACAAAATTTTATCATTAATAAAATGAGTAGTCATAAAATAAATTTTGAATGGTCAATCTTCATCAAAAGGCGTCGTAAACTAAAGCCTACGTCGTTACCCGAGGCATTTTTTTATCACAGCTATTCGTCGTTTACCAAATACGTCGTAACTAAGGCCGTAGTTAACCAAGGTATCACTGTATATCTAATTAAAGCATGATTTTTTACAGTGTAGCCTGCATTATAAGGAATAAATTAATGAAAAGTGAAATATTTTAATAAGGTAATTTCTCGAAATATTTTGAAATTTAAATTTCCAATGAGGCATTTACGCAATAGATATTGATGTTAATATTGAGAAGAGTAGAAAGCTTAGTGAAAAAAAATAAGCCAAAGCTTCCCAGAGAAAACGATATTCTATGTCACCGCATAAAACAACTCCGTCATGTAACTGGCAAGACATACGTTGTTTTAATCAATTCTTTTTAATTTAATAGAATATTTTAATCTTGGACAGCAATACTTGGTGGAAAATCGTGATAACTTAAATCAAGGAGGTACGTAAGTTGTAAAATATGTGAAATTTGTGGAATCGTATAAAAATGAATCTCTTTAATTTCATTGATAACATCGTTTTTACCAAAATAGATAGGTTATAACTCTCCAGTACCGTCAAATAATTTCAGTCGTGAAAATTCGTAAACACGTTTTGAAGGAACATTGTATTTTCCAAAAGGGCTCAATATCGGGAAATGCTGTCAATAATACTTTTATTCGATGTGAAACGCTCAGAAGCACACCACTTCATACTTTGACTTAAAATAAAATGTTTCATGACACCTTCCTACAATATTGACGATATTTTCGATGTATAGGACCAATTTGAAATTCTCATCAAATGATCAATTAATAAATAATAAATAATTTAATAAATAGCATTAATAAAAGTTCATCAACCTTGAATCGACTCCAACGAAATATGAGAGTAACTTTTCTACGAAAACAATCGGGTAGCACTATTGAAAAATATCCTCTTATTACATTTCAGAGACATAGAAGCCATACGTTTTAAATTCCGCAAAAATGTCCGGTCCTACGCTATTCTTGTGATTTTACAATGAAAGCTACTTTGTTTTAGTAATTCTGCTTGACAACCGTAAGGTTATTTCATTGAACCATTGATTTCTCCACGGTTTCTCATTTATAGCAAATGAACGCGACATCTATTAGAAGCCTAGCGAAATGTGACTAAACCTTAGAAAGACCCTCTTTGGCATTGCTAAATCCCGTGACAAACTCGCTAATTTGGTAACATTGATAGGCACCCACGCCGCAGCTAGCGCCTCCTTCCCCGAAGCGCCCCCGCAAACCCTCGAACAGATAATCCTCCCGACGCGAGTGAATCTGCTTCCACTCCAATCCCACCACTCAGACACAAATCATTCTTCACTCGATACCTTCATTTCCGCTCCTCTCTCTCCCTCCGAACTCTTTTATCTTCTGCGCTCATCGCCGCTCTTAGACATCAGCGGGATAATGTGGGAGGACTCGGCGGAAAAGGACTAACATACGGAGTCCCTAATCACGTTCGATCCCGAAACCGATTCCATTTGCGATTCCATTACGCTCGCATTATCCTTTTCAAATCTGCTATATTATCTCCGTGTATGAACCCCTTTATCCGCTCTTAATCCCTCGATTTTGCTTCCATCTGCATCTTTTTTACTCGCTGGGGTTAAATGAAATCTTTAATTATTCCTGCTATCATTAATTTCGATAAAGAAAACTTTTAATCTAAGACTCTCGATCAGTAAAACGTGCACAACTGATTGTGTGAAAAAGATGTGAGAATATGACAAAAATTCCACGGAAGAGAAAAGACAATCTACGAGTAGTGAAATGGTTAATTAAAATGAAAATAATGAAGAAAAAATATTTTCTTTTATTGTGTTAGTCTATGATAGAGGTGGGGAACCTAACACTATTTCGGGCTTTCTATGCTGCCCTTTCTTCGCCTCTTGAAACAAATTATTTTACTTTAATAATGTGATTTTATTTCCCAGATTCGTATATTGCATCATTTCAATATAAAATAAAAATATTTTACCTAATCACAATATTTAACTAGTTAAATTTCGGCAGCCTGTTTATTTCGAATGCTGTCCAGCAGTTCTTTATGTAGCCGAATGGTACTAAACGCGGCGTTACTCACTCCTGGTCTAAGAAATACTTTATATTTTTTACGGTAGTAAATTTGATTGGTCATAGTCGCTCAGTTATCATTTCTCTCTATTGTTTAATGAAAAGGAGTCTTATGACAGAAATTACATCCTTATTGTATGAAAGACAAATTACATCGCCAATTTCAAGTGAAAAATGGACATAAAGAAAGTTTGAATGAACCGGAACCAACTTTCCGGGAAAATGCTTTAACCAATTAAGCAACACAGTCAGAACATTCAGGCATATCAATGTAGTCAAAGGTAATGGTTTTTAAGCACCAGATTCGAATTCTAGTCCTGTAAGACTTTTAATGTCTTCTTTTCTAAGTGAAAGCATCTACGTTCACCTGCCTCGGTGGCGTAATGGTTACCGTGCTTGCGCAGCAAAACTAAACCCCGAGTTCGAATCCTAGTCTGGCAATGGTTGTTTGTATTATTATTATTTAAGGGACCGGTATAACCCTCCCTCCGTCACCTCATTTATTCATTTCTTGCTTTGATCATTATTTACTGTTTCCCAGTTTCATAGTAGGGAATCATCATTTTAAGAGATAGTAATATATTTTTGGCATTTATTATTAGATTTTCATGTTCTGGCTCCCGTTTTATCCAGCACAAAAATCCTTCATCATTCAGTTTTGATGTTTTTGTATGTATGTTTTCTTAAAGGGTTTATTGTAAGAATGGTTAATGGTTAGACTAAAATACGCGCCATTAGTAAAGACGAATTTATTATTATCACTATCACAGAGTTATCTTTCATCCTTTACCTTAACATCACTAAACATATGGCGGAAAACCGAACCATAAAGCGTGCTTTGCTCCTTCAGAAAAGTGGTATGTAGTGTAGGTACTGTTATAATACCGCTGAGTAATTATGAATACCGCTGAGTGCTTAATCAGAATTAGTAAAAATAATGTTCTCAAAATGAGCTTCAAAAGATGATGTTTGTCAGATAGGCCAATGTCTCAACACCTTAGTAGTCAAGGTAAAGTTTATTTGGAAAAAAACAGTTGAACTCTCGCAGAATTCCATAGAATATTTTAATCTACCTTTTTATCTTCGATCACCTCATTAATTCATATTAATGATTTTAAGTTAGAAAGAAATAATATTACGAAGCATAGAGCCCAGTCAACTATAACCGACATTATTGGAGAGGCCTTGGGTACCTAAATATACTTTCAAATAAATATGCGTAACTAGGGTAAGAATGAATAATCACCTTTTAAAACTGAAGGTTATCTATCAAAAATATTCTCTATTTGGTATGATGCATTCCAAAAGCAAAAAATCGAAAACTAAATCGTTGCACTTGCGTACTCAGCTGTCGTTTCTAAAATGTCTTAACTGTCACGAATATAAGATAAGGAAATCTCAATTTAACAAACAGTATCTCAAATTTTGATTACAAATATAGTATAAAAATGAAAGAAATAATTTGCTTTGTCAGCAATCACACTATGCAAATTAAGCGAATCAACGATTATTTGCAATTAAAAAAATGAATCAAACCTTGCGAAAAATATAACTGAAAAAGATTAAGGTTTAATGAATAGAGATTTTGATAAACCTTCGCTAATTGGTCTGCATAAACTGCAAGATAAATATTTTCCTCTGAATATATTCCTGTTCATTCTATACTGTTCCTTCCTCTGTTTATTTTGGCGTAATTTTATGGGGAAATAGAATATATTTTTTTATTAAGTTTCAACTTACAAAAAGTCCTCTCTTTACATTGTATGTACATTGTACACTTTATTATAAAATATATTCTTTACAGTGTCAAAAGCAGAAAGATCTCTTGCCATGTAATAATGTAGACGTAAATGTTTATTGCTTAATTTGAAAGATAAAATGACAAATGATTCGTACCTTTGATAGAGCCGCTCCTAATAATAGATTTCCTCCTCCTGCTATTTTTCCATTAACTCGCGATTCATAATGTCAGCTTTATAAGTTTGGAAGGAATTTGCAAAGCATTCTCAAATATGAATGAGAAGCATCGTATATGATACCAGAGCCTTTTCAATTTTTATCGGGATTCCAATTACTTCTGCCTGTTACTTCTCTTCCTTACTCACGGGCCAATATAAGTGGCTCCTCTCCTTATTTTTATCCCATTCGTTAATGTCAAGAAACGTCTGCTATCAAGGAACCCTTTTGTCCCTTTCTCTCCATTCTTCTTTGGCTTTCAAGATTATCTTAAAAACTCGCTCTTTGATTTTTCCGACGTTTAATTTGCCGTCGTTTTCATTCACCATTAAACTTCATCCTTTATATTAGACCCTCTTGCCGTTTCTCTTCAAGTAAAAGTTTCTTTCCGCCATTTTGGTAAGTTCTTTTTAATACATCCTGCTCTTAAAAATACACTTCAAGGCTGCGCCAAGATGTTTTCGCAGCAATTTTCTCATCATTCCTCTGTATTCCGACGATGAATGTTTTGGCATTAGATTAGGTCTTTGTTCTTAAATAAAATTACTTTGTTGTCGCTATATTTATATCCTTCTGTCTTGGCGATGACCTAGCAATTGATTTTCTTGTACGTTTTCCCAAAGACGTTGACTCATCAGAGAGACTTGGTAAAACGGTGACGTTTTCTACAATTTTAGCCTATGGATATCTAACGTGAAAGACTTTTTCACAGAAAACTTTATGAATAGATTTGCTGCCAGTAAAAATATTTCCTGTGTTACAATTCTTCTTGACATCTGTAATTATTTTCTCAAAGAAACTATCACAAAATCTCTTTGAAGAAGTTTAAAAAATTCTTCCATTGTATATATTTATTTGTATTATTGATCCATTACTAAAAACGATACATCACCTCTTCTGTCGTTATATGATGAACTGAATGAAAAATTGCTACAGAAAAGATTCGGATAAAAACGGATTAAGTGAAATGAAGATTGGGAAGCAGTGTTTGGTGCTATTTCCCGCTTTAGTCTTTGGTTTAATAGTCTAATTTTAATTTTATTTCTTCTGCTTATTTAACTGGGCGATTTTAGCCTACTCTATCAGTTCTCATCTTCCTTTTACACTGAACCTGCTACTAGTTTTACTCATTAATAATCTGCTTCATTTACCTTCATTGCTGTGGCATAGCCTCTCGGTCTGTACATTGCTCTTTTCAAAAGCTGGTTTGAAACTTACACCATCCACCATTAGTAATGACAAGCTCAGTTAATGAGATGAGGTGTATAGAGGAGTGAGGTATTTAGCCTATGCTTTCCTTCCTTAGCAACGAGGAGGCATTTACGTAAGTGTAGCAAAACTACCCACTGAAAAATACTTCTCGTAACATTCAATAAAGAGTGATCATATTTCACCATTAGTCATACCTTTGCAGCAGTCTTACTATTATAGGCATAAACGTGACTACTACGAGCTTAAATTGCTCTCTATCCTGCCGTAAATCTGTGTCGTAAATCTAGTTTGCGCAAGTTTTTCTTTAACTAAGTAGGAGATACATTTCTAATAAGGTAATTAACGCTTACTGCGACCTTAAGATCGCATCTCCAAGGCACGTAGCTCTCAATTTAACAACTGCTGTCTGTCCGTCTTTCCCTTCATCCTTTCCGTTCCTTTCACCCATTCCCGATGCCAAAAATCCGTTCCCGCCGCCCACTTCTCCCCCATCATCTCATCTGATCACCTTGAGTTCCCCCGTTCTCTGACCCTAAGACGAATCACTGATACACTCCTCTGAAAATTCCTTTCATTACCCATCGAGGAAGCCTTATTATCCCCTCTCCCGCCAAAGTTTTCGAGAAAACGAGAAGATGCTCATCAAGAAAGTAAAACAGTTTGAGGGTTTATGATTTCTGGGCGAAATAAGAGAGGCGAAAGATGCCTTTCCGGGAAGGATCCCTCCACTCCATTTTCTTCGGAGGCTTCCGTGAAAAGTCTCCTTCCCGAAATTCTTAGCTCCTTCCCAATCCCCCGTGGGCTGGTGTTGGGTGTCATCCATCTTATTTTCGCGTTTTTCCTCTGTCCCGCTGCTAATGAAGTGAAACCCTTAGAAACGTTATGAGATATTAAGTTTATACGGAAAGATGATATAATCAGGTTTAAGCCCTGATGGAGTTTCCAATTAGCCCCCATTATTATCTGGGAAGTGAGCTTAGTTTGGACGGATGGAGTACAAAAGATCTTGAAACAGTAATGGTGATGCTAAAAGAGGCTTTTATGAGAGTGGAGGATTTGATGAAGGAGCGTCGATAAAGATGTTAGACAGCTACTGGTGAAAGACTCATTCCCAGGAGTAATACTTTGTTGGAGCATGAGATTTACGCGTCAAGATGTTGGTGCTTCAGAGAAGTTGAGACAACAAATTAAAAAAAAAATGATCGGATGGAAAGATAAAAACAAGGAAAATAGTGAAATGGAGAAAACTCAAAAGTCTTATAGAGAGGATGCAAATTTTTAAGTTCGTTTGATACTCATTCTGAAGATAAAATTACTCAAGTGTATCATGTAAACACATAATGATGAACTATAGCGATGTAATTTTGATGTGGTAAATAAATGGTAACGTTATTTTGTATTGTGCAACAGTACACATTCTATTATAAAATTAATAAGAATACCCTCATTTGATATTGATTCCAAAGTACGAATTCTTCGTAAAGGATTAAAGGTTCATATCCGTAGTCAAACCTTGAAAGTGGCTTGGAATATTAATGGATATACACGCTCTTACCTCTACTTAAGGATATAATTAACAACGTGCTTTAACTTTTAATTTCCTCGAGTTTTAAAATGCTTAATAACAATGCATTTTTGGAAATATGAAAAAAGCTTGAGTAAAACTTTTAACTTACTAGTTTTACCAACGATAAATTGAACTCAATCGACAAATTGAAAATGTAAGTAACCTCATATTATAAAGTACACTTCAACTTCCCACTGACTTCATAATGTCCTGCATCCTAGTATTTCAAAAAGATGTATAATCTTGCGGATTAACTCGCTATAAGTTTTGTGTAACTCAATCCAGTAAGGAAAACAAATCATTTAAGTGATTAAAAACGGTACTTACTGATGTAACCCCTTTAAATCCTGACAAGATTTTTAACATTTTAAGAGGGGAAAACCTAAATATCTCATTTAGAAAAGCCTAATCGTACCAGTTTACACCGCTTAGAAGTTTATAAAAATTAACATAGATTAAGTTTATAATACTTCATCGTTTAAAAGAATGTGTATTTACAATGTTTTGGAAAATGTTATGCCAAACAAAAAAATAAAATAAAAAAAATTCAAATTTTCCTAAATTGTGTGATTTACGCAACCGGTTTCCCAAACTGCACACCTTTATTACAAATGCGTAAAAGGATTAGAAAGTTTCAATGACAACGAGAAAAATCGGCTATTATTTCTAGATTCATTTTTATTTGGAATTATAATTATAATAATGCAGTGCATTAAAATGGTTTGACCTTAAAAGGGAAAAAAAGTAAAAAGTTTATAACCTTAAGAAGATGAAGATAAAATATTACGTATACATAGGTCCTCGGAAGCCCATTTGACATAAATCCTCATATTTTCTCCTATCTTCTCTTCCCCCATCTCAATTGACCATAGGAAGAACAAAAACACACATAAAACAAATTCGCATAATCGCTTTTTATAATACAAAACAGATTCGATTTATTAAATATTCCTTCGAATATAACTTTTCAAAAAAAATTTGCGCTTATAATTTGGTCATTTGGAATCCACCGTAATTGAATTTCTGGTTAAAGATGCGTTCTCTTCTGTTTAATTTGGTTGAATACATAGTTAAAACTTAGTACATAGTTCAGTCAAGATGTTTCACATTGCTTGATCATGCCAGTGTTTTGATACGTTATATTTCTTTAGAAACTTGTATTTTTCACTACAGCAGTTACTACTCATCATCAGATAAAATATATGAATAGGAAGCATTTTTCTATCTTAGAAAAATATATTAAACGTCAAGCAGGAAGACGTGAATGCTTCAGAGAAGTTGAGAAAACTGTTATTCTACGATATCTTTCTTTTATAACATTTCTAGGATTCGTTTGACATTCCTTGCATTTTCAATTAAAATGGAATTTTGAGAAATCCAAGTAGAGACACAATATTATTATTACCTTTTTGATTAATGCAGTCTTCAAATCGATGGAGGACTCTTTCGTACCAAAAGAATGTTGCCAGAGACTTTGGCGTGAAGCTCGATCTTTATAGTTAAAAATCTCCAACAGATTCTACACTCACGATAAAGCTTTTTGGATAGAACCGGCTTTTTCGAGCAGCACTTGTTACTGCAATGCTCCCATTAAATTTCTCAATCTGCTTAAAATCACCCAATGAATTATATCCGCAATCAAAACACCTTTTGGCTTATTTAGGAAAGGAGGCGTTTTAAAGGAATTAAATACCGATCAAGTTGAATAATTCCTCTGTGGGGAATTCGACGAATAAAACGCACCACTTATTTCGTCTTGTAATCTCTCCTCCCTTGCTCTCTCTCTCCCTCTCTTTGCTCATCCATCCCAGAAAACCAACTTCAAGGACCATTTCACACGATCAACTGAGAACTTCCTTTCACCGCCACCGCCAACCTCTGACAGTATACGGAAAGTTTTAACAGTTCCTTCCGGCGTAAGATTTCAACACACACTCATCGTTGCCTCCGGAGAGGAGTAGTCCTTGAGGGGCGTTTTGGAAACACAGCACATCCATTCCGAAAACCCCCACATTTCCTTGTAAAAACCCACCGACTATAGGATTCCATCCGGAGGGGAAAAAACCGCCTTTATTTCATCCTTTCCTTTCGTCTCCTCCGTCGCATTTTACCATTCCCACGCCTTTAACCCCTTCGTTCGAATGCAAATCCCTCGAAGCGCCACACCCTATCTCCCAACCCTATGGGGATGCGTATAGCGAGGGAGAAGCAAGGTTTAAGACTACGAATTTACGTCACCACTCACGGATTGAGAGAAAGAGCTTATCTTTCTCTCTTTCTCGGGCGGAAAACCCGCCCTGTTCACGCATTCTATTCCACCCCCTTCTTCGCCTCCCTCTTGAAGGGGTGGCAAGCAGTGGGATGGGTGACTTGGGGCTTCTATCTCGCATAAAGTAGGTTGCGACAAGCTTTCATCTTCCCTGCCACCTCCCCCGCCGCTATCCTTCTTCAGTCTGTCATTCAAAATTCCCCCTCGTGCTCTATTCTTACTCCTCGTAGCATCTCCTCTCTCTCTGTACATCCCCCAACCGTTGAAATTCCCCTTCTTTCCTGCTATTTGGGTACTTCCTCACTCCATATATTCAATAAATCCGGAATATCGGAGACTTTAACGTTTCATTCCCAAAGGTGCATCTATTTATTGCGTGCGTAACACTGGTAGGATGAATTCCTTTGCCAAATATAAATGCCTTTTTGATGTACCCACTTATTCCTTGTATTCATTAAATCCTAAAAAGATGGAGACCATTACGTCCCATTCCCAAAAGTATACCTATATATTCCGTGATGCATGAATTCTTTGTCACATTTTAACGCCTTTCTATAGAAATTTTGTAACAGAAAATCGTGCTCTTCGTAGACTGTGTCCTTTAGCATAATACACCTTTTATTCTCTTGCGTACGCCTACCAAACATGGTCCACTATTCATTTTCAGGACATAAATTTAAATCTCTAAACTCTGACATAACTCTTTCCTGCATCACTTCCAACTTAACGAGTTTAATTAAGGCCGAGGACTAAAAATTTCATTATTACATCAGACAATAATAATAGCTTTTTTAAATGTTATTTATAACCCTTTGAATCCTTATAATCTCATTTCCCCAGTTATAATTCTTAGGCTTTGGACCATAATTGGGACCCAAACCTGAGGTGAGACTTTCAAGTCCCAATCCTTCCGTGAGAAGGAAAATCGAAATGTAAAGCCAAATTCATTATCATTCATCTATCCCATCTCTTATCACTGATGATACAGTATAACAAAATCTATGCGTCGTAGCATGTTTATCATGCTCTTCCCGTTATTTAAAAAATTCCTTCACTTCAAACTTAGCTAGGAGATTTCTACTAATATAAGATGTATTTAATCAATCAAACGTGGTTTAGAATTGCTCAGTAACAGAAAGTTATTCAATAAATATTAAAACATTACATTTTCCTACAAATTCATATTTTTGGTTTAAATAAGTGCCAATTTCTTTACGTTACTTCGTAACTAATTAAACCAAACTTCTCCGTAACCTTCATAAAGATGATTCGCGATAAGCGATGAATATGCACGTTGATATTTACAAACATGTATCAGTTAGGAGGTAGGCTATAGCCATAATATTCCATTAGAGGTTTAAAAACGCTCCATAAGCCGTCTTTCGGAGTGTTTTTAAATCTCTAATCCTTTAACAGCCGTGTTCCAACCTTCTTTTTCTTACATAACATTCCAGACATTCAATCACTTTGAAAAATACAAAATATGAAATTCGCATATTTAGGATGGGTTGAGTCAAAATGTAAGAAAATTCCTCAGCTAACTCGATTGAAACTAACTCAGTTATTATTAGGATCTAAATTTCTAAAAACCTTTCATATTTTAGGTCATACATATAATTATGTGTTCCTGCAATCGTATCATGATGAATTAAGTATTTCCCATTTTTCTTTCTGTTTAGATTACGAGAAAATATATATTTTTCTTTTACTTTTGTTTCAGTTTTATTCACAATATGAAATATACTGAGATTTGATTGATTTGGCACTTTATTTTGGACACGCACAATTTAATGCTATATGAAGTGCTATTTAAAAGACCTTACTACTTCACTCAAATGGAAGTGTCCAACTTACAGAATTCTAACTCAGAAGACGAGCAATGGCAAACCACCTCATTCCTAATCTTGCTTATTCGCCTCCTCCCCTCTGCAAAGCTCTTTGCAGCTAATGGACGAGGAGCTGAGAATTCAACCAGACCTTGAGCTGATGAATGTATAGACGTATGACCTTTAACATATAATTTAATTTTAAGTTAACAAAGATTATTTTTTTATTTTCTAGTCATTAGAAATGATATTTCATCCTCGACAACTTCAAATTCAAACAAACCTAATGCCTGCTCATTAACTTCTAATGTACATTCCGCTCTCTAAAGTCCCCTTTTCCTATTCGATCAATTCGTTTCAGTCAGTATTTCACGTTCATCTGCTTCCTCATTCCCACCCTCTCCAATCCTAATATACCTTAATCCCTCGCCAAACGTGCACACCCCCCTCATTCCTCCACGCTTGATCCTTCCTCATTCCAAATTACCTCTTCTCATCTCATTCCTCCGCACACCTCATCGTTTACCATTCCTTGCCACCCCTCCTAATCTCCTCAAATCCCACCTCATTCCTCCACATTCCTACGCATTCCCTCCCGATTCCCTATCCACTCCAACATAACTCTTCACCCTTCTTCTCAAACCCCCCTTTTTTCCGCGGCCAAAAATCTCTCTCTACTGTTCGCCATTGTGACACACACACAGGAGAGCTGCAAAGTGGCGAATTCTTCATTCCGCGCTTTCACATCGCATACAGAGGAAAATTGTATTTCAGCATTCGTGGAAAGGGTGTGGGGAGTGTGAGGGAGGCTTTCGGAGGGGATGAGGTTGTGACGGGGATGAATAAGCCGGAGACAGTTCGATATATCGACCTCCATACATTTCTCCACTCCTCTTTCATTTTGTATATTCCCTTATCCACGCCTTTATCCTCTTACCATTCCACTTCGGTTTCCAACTTATTTCGCTTCACTTTCTCTCTCGATCCACCACCACATACCAGTTCCTTTATTCGCTTGGAATTCTTATCTCTTTCCTTTGTTCGTCATTTCTTCTACTCCACCTTTTGTATATGTCATTCTGCTATTCAAAATAAACGTTCTTTTCTTTTCTGGGCTGTAGTCCAACGTTTCCCGTTTTATCCTTCCCAATGCTCTCTTATATCTGAACAATATTTTGTAACACGTTTGTTTACAAAGGAATTCGCCATATCTCAGATAATTCTCTAGGTGGTGCATTTACAATTAGTTTCTACTGTAAATAAGGCAATGATGTGTAATTTTTATGAAATTATACAATGGTTTATAAGAAGAAAAGTCGCTTTCTATTTTACTCAGTAAAATGTTTAAATGAATTACAATCGCTGCATTTTAATGATACTCAGCGGTGGTTAAAGTGATTCAGGTGCCCAGACAGTGAAATGCACCTAGCATCGTAACAACAGTAAATTTAGGGGTAAAAAATTTAAGTAATATATCGCGTAAATGACAACCGTTGGTCAGTAAAGAAGTCCCACAATTCACAAGCTTCTTCATTCATATCCTGATTTCTCAGTCCTAATGCTAAAAATTTAATACTAAAATTTGCAGCTTTAACTTCTATACCAGCAATTATTGCCTAAATTCTTTCAATAAATAGCACCGTGTCTCAAGATAATTTAGCGAAAATATTTATTTAAAATCGACGAGTCCAATTTATGGACTAATGTTGAATTTAATAATATTTTTATAGTAAAATATATATATTATAGTATAATATTTTTATAGTATAGCAAAGTAGATATGACAATTCAATATGATTTCCAAAAACATCGTTCATTTAACGTCATCACCGTATTTTAAACAAAAATGTCAAACAAACTCCCGAAATACTCTAGATTTCCAAATAGTCGTAACTCTGTATTTACTTACAAAATTAAATACGTAGGAACAACTTTGATAATCCAAATCATTTCCACATTACCCTCCCCTTTATTGAGTCCTCGACATAAGCCAGTACTTCGTTGAACATGGAATTTTTGCATATATATCAATAATTTACTATGAAATATGCCCGCAGGCTCGCCATCCCGAATGCTAGTTTGATCCTTAATCCCTTAAACAACGAAAAGCTTTGGATAAGGGATGAGGCATCTAGTTAAGGTACAAGGTTGTTTTCTCTTTCATTCCTCACAGATTCAAAATTCCGTATGACACCGCAACCTAAGTGCAGAATTATGAAACGGTTAATAAGGTATGAGCGAGAGGAATAACATTATATAGAACCACTCGTAATTTTGCAATTTTCATATTATGAACAAGACTGAGAGAAAAGTAATCGGGAAGAACACTTTTCCATCCTCTACCAAAAGTCAAATGAAACCCATTCCAGCCATGAAGAATGGTAGAGCACACAATAAAAATTCATAAATGTTACGATGATGAATGAAATAATTACGTATTATTTGACAAGTATGAATTTAGACTAATTTAAAACATTTTCCCGATGATTCTCCTCCTCCCTGCTTCTAGCCCTCTTTCTCTTTTATACACCCACTCTCATTTCCCCTGCTTCCTCTGATTCCAATTTCCTTCACCCTTTCCCTGTCTTCACACCCCTCCCACATCTCTCCCTACATTCCCATTCCTCTACCTTTTTCCCCTTATCACCACGTCCCCTCTCCTCCCTCACTCACACCTCTCTTTCCTCTCCCTCTGACTCTCCCCCCACACTTCCCTCTCTCATCATCATGTCCCTGTCACGGCTCTCTTTTCCTTTCAAATGTTACCACTCCCGCCCCATTCGCCTCCCACTCCCTCGCACATACACGCTTCAGACATCCTTCTTCACCACCTGTCACATACCCCCGCTCTTAACACATTCAATATTTGATGCACCGAAAGAGTTTCCCCTCAACCGCGCATTGTCTCGTAGATGTATTCTCTCTCCGAGCATACCCAACAATTATATGCGTCAATTCTAAAGGGCATGAATAAAAAACGGGAGAATAAGTTCGAAAAGAATCTTTCACGGCGAAGTGTCGTTCATCATAAAAAGACAACTTTATCTCCAAAAGCGCAATCCCGGGGTTATTCCATGGGCGAGGAATGCGCCTAAATTACGGGAGGATATTTAAATATGAATCGATATAGTTCCCTTTCCGTGTCAAAGTTGTGCAAATGACGGCGCAACAATAATTCCGTTTTAATTGAATAAATTTACGATATCGAAAGCTCATTCATACGATGCATGCCATGAATAATGGTAATGAGTTTTGTTGCTTAAATTGGTTGATGATATATAATAAACATTTGAAACCAATTCGATCGTTCGTAATTCGATAAAAAGGTATAAGTTATCATATAATAATGCCTTCAAGAATGTATTATCTATCATCGCCAGTCAACATCTATGTTTTCATTCAATTTGATATTTAACAATTATATTAACTCATAAAATATGACATTTTTGTTTCCGGTGGACATCGGGCGATCGATTTTCGAACTAATATCATGATAACTTTCATATTCTTTAAAAAAAATTATTATTATTAATTAATTAAAATACTTTGTTGGATCATGGATCATAAAGATGATATTTGCTGTCGTTGTTGGGTTTGATCAAACTTTGAAGGATAACTTATCAATATAAATTGCATGAAAGCCTCCATATAGACAATCAAAGCCCCTATAAAAAAATTTCATCTTGGTCTTATTGATACAGACGGCCGAAATTTTTCATTTAAATGTAGTAAATATATCTCAATTTGAATTTAAGATATGCAAAGAAACCAAAAGAAAAAAGTATCTCAATAAATTACCATCAATTATAACACTTGAATTAACTGGTGATAATAACGTTATTTCATTAGAAAATGCATGAAAATTGAGTTTCGCATATTCTCTCCAATTCTCTTCAAAAATAATGTGTATTTGATGTGCTTTCTCCATGTGTAATTTGAATTTTCTTTATGTTCATTTTGTTTAATATTGGTAGTAGTATTATTAAAAGTACTTCGACAGATTTTTACCACTTTCTCTGAGTGTTTTCCGCAACATAGGTTTTTTCAAGTTTCAAAGATTTTTCCTAAAATCAACTCTTTCTTTCTTTGCTTGATTTTTTAATCTTTAAAATATTTGATATTGGATGACCTACGAATTAAGGCGAAAAAGATAAATAAATGGTCAATCGATCCATCCATTTTATTTTTCTTATGAAGGATATCGTTAATACTACTATTTTAGTTGTTGGTTTTATACGACTCGCGAATTCTTAGATGGCATCCTCAGAGATACGATGCTTATATGATGACAAATATCTTGTCATTTCACGTGTATATTTGTAAGTTACTTGGCTTATAAATACTGTTACTATAAACTAATAAGAAAGATATCTTATTAAGTAAAATTTAATACCAAATTAAGTTACAGGAATTGATCAATGGATAAAATTTTCTTTGCTACGAATATATAGCAAAATTGTGGAGAAATGCCCCTTGGAATGATTAGACCCCAGTCGAAGAACTGCCACGTTAAACGACACTTCATAAGTCAATCTATTTTCCCTTGATATAAATCGTCGTAATTAAAGAGCCCCACCCGAAACGACTGCCCAAGTTTGATCCTTAGCCATTATTTCAAAATATCGTTTTCCAAAAGATAAAGGAGTAAATGGAAAGAAATACGCATTTAACTCGAGACAAAGAGTCTATCAGCTTATATTTCTAAGTTCCGCTTTCCTTTTGTTTGAATAAAAGGGAAAATTTCTTCGTGGCGGAGAATAAATTACGTGTCGGGTTCTTCAGCGAGGCCACTCGTTCTATCTTCATTAAAAGGAAACTTTTCGAAAGGAGCAAATAAGATAAAAACGCCGAAGTAATCCCCGTATGATCGATGTACTTTAAAGGGACAAGTTGGTAATGATTGATCACTCTGTGGTCAAAGGTTACTTAGATGACGGTGGGGAAAGGAAAATCCCTTCTCAAGTGCTTCCTCTCTGTTTGGTCATCAGTACAAACAGATTTAATTTCCATTAAACTTTCCGGTTTGAAAGAGGTAAAAAAATGTAGCAATCCCTGTGACGCATGAAAAATGGTTCCTTTTTGGAGGAATAAATGGAGAACGGAAAAAATAATGCACGAGCGCAATTGATGAGAGCTTTTTAGGGCCATTTTGAGAACGCTCACGTCAAAGCGACTTTATTGGGAATAGAGAAGTAGTGCGATTTAACAAATTTTAAGCCACTGAAGCTAATTAGTACGGGGTCTTTCGGTTTCGTCTATGTGGAAGTCTTTCAGAAAATGCTAAAATTTCTTTGTTAAAGTTAAGACATACAAGGAAAATCATACACGTAAAGAATAAAATAACCTTAGCAATGTCTTTCTTAGTCAATTACTCATTTATTTATTCATTTACGAAAAATATGGGAACGTTTCCATATTTCCGAAGGTGTCGAATATTTTTTTCGAATAATAACTCAAAGAAATGAGCAACTGGTAAAGGCTATACGAGAGGTGAGTCCGATAAACCTTGACGAGGGTGAGTATGAAATGACGGCGTTATTCCATAGTTAGATCACTTAACTCATTTCATTGATCACCATAGTAATGAGATCGAAAAAATGGATGCAAGTTAAAAATAAATTTTTAAATAGTTTCAGATTCAGACTCTGTCCAAACCTAGAAGGAACATACACATAACTTCACTTCAAAAGTTACTTTTCCAAAATGATATACATTAATTATCAACCATACTTAATATATTCTCTTTTTTTCCAAAAATCAAAACATATCAAAAGATATGCCATTCGCATGCCATTATAGAAGTTTCGTACATTTATGATTATGAGGGTGATACCAGGTGAAAGAGAAAACCGTGAAGTTTGTCAAATGAAGCAGCAAACTATAAACGTTAAACGTACGGTCAGATACGAGTAACTGTACAAGAAACAGTTGCTTGTTATTTCTATACCTTTTCCATACTTCTTCTTCTAAGCTATTTTTCTAATATGGGAGAGTGGAATTTAAGGAAATACAAGAGATAGAAAACCGGGAAGTTGAATAACTAATTGAGGAGAACTCGGATCAGGAAATATTGAATGTCGGAAGAACGGAGATATTTGACTCTATTAAATTTTTTCTTGTACTTCGAATAAGATAGCCGTCTTAAGGTAAATTATATATCTTGAAGAGAATAAATGACGCTTATTTTGTAAGAAATAAATACAACAGAGATGATGCGAAACCTCCGGAAACCTTAAATTATTTGTTTTCTCAACCTCAAAGCTCGAAAATAGGATAACAAACAATAACGTGCTTTCTTCTTGAATTAATTATTCTAAATAATTAAGCAAGAGGAAATGCTTCGAAGAAAGGTCAAAATGACATTTCTGAAAAATACGTATCAACTCCAACGTCCTTTGCAGAATTTCAGGGTGCTTCATCTCGACGAAGATGAAAAGTTTTCCTCTTTTCCGGGAGAAAATACCTCCGAGAAATCTACTGCAACGCCTTAGAGAGTATTTAATAACCTTTCAATCGATATAGTTGTACAAGATATAGAAGTGATGCGTAGATTGCAAAAGAATTTTTCTATAGAACATTCGTAAGTTATAATCAAGTAAATGAAATTATTAAAATTACCTGATCCTCAGTTGTTTACAAATCGTGTACCAAAATAGAAGGTAGATTTTGGGATAAATTGATCAAATCAACAACGTGATAAGCTATGTAATATTGGAATAATGAAAAATATAGATTACTAAATGCATAGCTGAAAACGCTCACGATTGAGCAATAGTATATGTATGACAATAGAATCTACCTAAATATTTCCCTAAAACATATTTTCCTTCTGCCATTTTCGTCGTCGTTTTTAGTATGTTTAATTTAGAGGGATGATCATGAAACTACGTTTGTATTACTGAAGAATCGGCGAGCTCCACCGCAAAAATTATGATATTCTGAGTGTTTATTGTTCTGCTCATTTTGCATTAATTATGATAAATTTCACATAAAAGAAAATTTCAGAATTAGTTAGAGCTAAGCATTTGAGTCAATCATAAAATAAATTTTTATTCTCCTTTATCTATGCATTATTATCTCCATCGCTATACTCCAAAAATATGCTAAAATGACTAAGCCACACCAGTCCACTAAACCGAAAATACGTACACTAAAAGGCTAAAAATGGTTTTAACTGACATAATTGTACAATTGGTACTTTACGAAAGTCAACTCCTCTCACCAATCTTGAATTACCCATCGATGATTTCTTTAGCTCCCTCACCCAACTCCACATTGGTTGACGATAAACCGCTATTTTAGCGACTATACATCACCAAAATACACCCTATCTCGGTAACTATGGCACAACTTTTTCCCACCAACGGCAGAGATAACTAGATAGATAGGCCATCTCATTAATCATATCCCATTACGCTTCGGCGGCCTCAAGACTCAAAAACTTCCTTCGCGAAAAAGTTCCCTCGTGTGTTCACGCAATGTGACATATATCACGGCGCAAAACCCATTTCACAAGGCATTATAATTGGCAGATATACGACGCAGTCGTACTTAACACCGCGCCATGCAATAGATGATTGGGTACGACGCGGCACGGAGGGACAAAGGGGTTGATTTCGGGACGAGGAAAGAAGGAATGGCGGGCTAAGCGCGAACTGGAAACAGTTATGGACAGCTTCTGTAAGTCTTTAAGACTCTTGGGTGTCGCTCGTGATACCTCTTCTTTTCTCGATGTAAATGATCGATAAGCCGCTTTACCCGTTAATTCCCTCCAATCGCAACGCTTAAGTCTCCCGGAGAGTCCCCGCCACGCCCCTCCTCTGTTACATCGCTAGCCCCTGTCTCTTTCCAAACAATGCAACCCTACACCGTCCCCATCCTCCGCCTTGCGCTGCATCCGTGCAAGAAGCATTCCCGACCTTCATTAAGCCTCTAGCGACGACTAAGACTGGCAATGCCTCTGCTAAGACCCTAATGACCCTGTTCTTCATACCAGAAAGAAGCGGAGGAGAAGAAAAGGGAATGATTCCCGCTTTTTTCCTAGACGCCTTACTTTCCATTCCCTCTCCACCTTTTGCTCCTCCCATTTCACCCTTCCTTTCCCGCCGCAAAACCTCCTGCCTGCTATATTACCAGTGAATTCGGCTTTTGTCTCGAAATCCCCTTGTTTATTCTGCTCCTCCCCCCTCGCCGACCGCCGTCTCTTCTCCCTCTTAATTAATTAGCCAACCGCTCCGCCGCGCCTTCCTCCCGACGTTCGGAAACTCTCCCGTCGATTCCGCCGGCCATTCTTCGTAGGAACCGTCTTAGAGAGCCCTCTTTCCTATTTCAAAGGCTAATTCTCTCTCCTGGATTTTCCCTGTGCAGGCGCCCCCCTTTGACTCCCTCTTTGGGAGATTCTTCCTCGGTTATTGCAAGTATGACCGCTCCGCTTTCGTGCTCCGTTGCGCACTAATCAGTTCTTACTTAATTGCTCAACGTGCAGTCCCTATGGTGTAGTTCGATTCATATCGAAGGATCAATTACTTAAATATGCTTTCGAGAAGTTTCTGACCTCTATATCCCTGTGGGGATGCATTTTCGAGTTCCTTGTACCTTCCTCAGTGGAGCTTTTTAATAAACCCACCTTAGATACTGCAGTCTATGCTACCTACATCTATATTTGATGACATTAAATAATATTTTTCATCGTGGGATACAGAATAGGTAAAAATGAACTAAATATTCTATGGCCCCATAACTGAGTATTTCCCGCAATTTCTTTCACTGCATACAGCAAAGATGCCATTCAAATACCGCATATTTCCGTTTCTTGAGTTACCGCTCACCAAGTAAATTTCAATGAAGAGAGTTTTAAAATGCAAGACTTCCTCACATGTCTGTTCAATTTCCTGCTCGTCATCTAACCTTCAAACACAGAGGATTCTACGTTAGATATTCGAAGATTCTACGTTTTCACTCCACTCCTTTCAAGACTCCACTCCACCTTCTTTAAAATTTCAGCTATTCAATTCAGTATTAGTTCCAACTTTCAATCCATCTTTTTCTCACATTTCATCTGTACTCAGATGCATACATACCCATTATATTTACCGCATACAATATAATCACAATTTCACCTTTCTACATCTGTTTTGAAGTTTACGGCTAGTAAAAATTTGACGTCATCAAGGAGCAGGAAATAAAGTATACAATAAATCATATTTATACGATCTTGAGTTACCCCTACGTGAAAAATTATTTATTTATTTATTTAACGGAATGTACCCATTTTGTTACAAACTAAAAAATGGAATAAAATAAAGATTGTCAGAGTAGAAAATCACATCTAATATCACAAATAATAGGATATAAATTATAACATATCACAGACAATGGGATATGAATGTGTAAAATACATGATAATACGGAATTAATAAGATAATAATGACCAAAAGGCAACGCCAGTTGATATTATGATAATATGATCATACCATTATGATCGTCATATTCTAATATTTCAATTTATCTATTTATATCTATTTTTAAATCGTCTATTTTGCTGTGAGCTCATTCTTCATTTTTACGCATATTCCGTGAGCCAGAAAAGAGTTCCTGCCTAACAGAAAATATCTTGGATATTTTACCTCAGCCTACCTGTTTTTTACAAGCAATGCGTCCTAATCCGGGGCTATTATCTCATCTCTTCTATTTTCTACCGGCAGCTCTTGCTTTTCCTCAAACTCGCGCACCCCATACACACCCTTGCCAACTTCCCTCCATTTTTCACTCCGCTGGCTCTCATGGCTACCGTTGCTTCGTTGCGAAATCTCCAGCGAGTATTTTCCGCACGGAATTCAGTGACCCTTCAGATCTCTCTTCCCCTAATACCTCGCCTTAAAATTCCCCTCTGCCAATATGCACCATACCATTCCAAGAGATTAGCAATTCCTGCAAATAAGGAGGGATGCCGAACTTTCTCCGAAAGAGTTGATTTGGCACTTCGGGTTTCCAAGCCAGCCTTCCACAGAAATACACCTGTTTAGCTCATTTTCCATAAGTTCTCCAATTGTGTAGCTAGATTTTAATTTTTACCGCATGTAATAAATGAAATATTCCCAAAAAGACACAAAATAATGTCCGTGGAAGAAGGCATTATCGACTGAAATTACAGCATTTCAAGGAACTACTTTAAGCACCAGACTTCAAGTCTGAAGCGAATTTTGCGTTATGCAAGCGATCGCTCTCATCACATCATGTTTCTCTTATAGCAACCCGATCAAGTATAGCGAATTATTTCTAGGAATAGTGTGTTCCATTTGTATCCATTGTGTAAACTTATGTTAACATTGTGTAAACTTTATGTAATGTTATGAAAACTCTATGTTATGTTCTTTTTCATCTTCCTCTTCAAACACAAAAACTGAATTTCTAGGAACTCAAAACCATACTAATATAACTTTTTCGTTTTTTATTCTAAGTAATAACTCTGGATTTTAGAAAGGAGCGTAAAATCAAGGAATAAGCAATACTACGATAGTAAGTTTGAGTTTCGGAAATACTTTCACGAACCGCACATCAGCGAAAAGGTATCACATACCGTACATATTCTTAACGTTTTTCCTTTTGCTTCAGCAGTTCCAAATCGTTTAATGCCATTTTAATACTTTCTCGCATTTACGACCATTTTCAGACTCATAGGCTTGCATTATATGATGCGAGACGTTTTAAAACTGCCAGGTGATCTAAAGAAGCCATTCCCCTTTCTGTCACTCTGCGAGTGAACTTCTAGAAAATGTGTGCGTAGTTTCTATTCCCACTTTGTGTGTACGTTTTCCATTAAACTTTAGAAGATACGAAGAACAAACTGGCACGTCTAATCTCAGTGCACAATTGATCCACCATATCGGCTTCATGCTGCTCATAGTATACATGTACCAATTGCGCCAAAATACAACATAAATGAAGATTGGAAGAGACATTATTATCCAGTAGATATAAAGGATGGATATGAGGGAATGAGAGACTTAAATCCTCAATACTAAACATATATGGAGGTTGCTAAATCATAACCACTATAAACTACCAACCCACAACAGCAGAGGACTTTGCAAACGCTTCCTATATGTATCTTTCTATATCTTGAAGATAATGGGCAATTTATACTACTTGCATCATGTGACACTTTTCTTTCGTTTATCCAATAACGTAGACCAATATTATTATCATGATCACTTACCTTACTTCCCCATAGAACATCCCAGAAGATGAGGCCAATTTAGTGTAAAAGAAAAGAGATCCCCTGCATACTATGGGACGTCTGTTTTCCCAATACACGATGACATTCCCTTCTCCAACTATTTAATTCCTATGACTTTCTATTGTATTCTATTGCTTTACCAGTGAAGGTTACTTTCTGCCCTCTGGAATCACTAACTCTAACTACCTCTATCTTTGTCAGAGGACTCTCACCCTTTCCCGTACCTTTCAACCAGCACTCCCCATTTTACCCATTATCCTCACAATTCTCTCTCCCTCTGTCTTTCCGTCTATACCTGACGCTTCATTTAGCTCGGCTTGTCGGGAGTCGCTACCCTTTCATTCCAATCCCTCGCCGACTAACTCACCCCCCTCTTTTACATTCTACCCACTTCCCCATACCCTCAAGTCTAGCCTTCCCTTCTTTCTAACCCTCCCGATTATGTCTCGAGCTCTTCAATTTTTCTATTCCTCGAATTCGCTCTCTACGCTTCATTCTCTCCTCTTCGTTCTTTTGCTCATTCGTCCCTTTCTATCAATCCCACTACATTTCCTCCAATGCTTCCTTCATTTCTTCACTTTTTCGACAACATTCTCTATTTTCCATCCAATAGGTTACCATTTATCTGTATTACTGTATCCATTAAACTTTACTCTATTACTCTCCGTAAAGGTTTCTTAACAATCAAATTCTTATCTTTAATTCTACTTTCTTTTCGTTTCTTTCTCGCATTAGCTACATTAGTACAACATTCTACTAAGCAATCTCCATCGAGAAATATAAAAAATTCATGCCCCTAAATAATGATACCTGATGTGTTATAAATATCCATGTAGCCGTGTATATGTGAGTAATTGCATGTAAATAGAATCATTTAAGCATAACTAGTAGTATTAGTTGTAGAAAAATTTCAAAAGCACTACGACAGGTCAATTCGCACGTGAGGCCCCGCCGGGAATCGAACCCAGGACCGCTTTCTTTAGCATAACTATTTTATCAGGATCATAACATTACCAACTATAGCCATATATTAATGTATACATCTATGGTTATGAAAAATTCACCAATCTTTTTTTACCTCTTCATTGATGCATATAATATAACGCTGAAGCAAAGGCTATGATGAAATAATAAAGTTTTCTATAGACCTTTATACAAATCTTCCTATTTCCGCAAAATAACTATCCTCTGGTTACAATCATCTCCTAAAAAATGTGTAGCTTATTTGAAACGTTAATAATGGGGAAATTCACATATTATGTTTTTTCCTAATTTTTAACACTTAAAATTAAAAATGACACTTTTTCGGTTATTCCTTTTCATTTTCCGATCATATCGCCCTATTCATTTGCTTTGGACATGATTTTAGCTGAAAGTTTTAAATAACAGTGTCTGTCTTACTTTATCTATCAGGGATCAAGTTTATTGTTACTTGTTCAAATTATAGACAGTCCACTTCATTTACACCTCTCGATTCCTTTTCCCTGAATAGTTACGACACCACTCCTAACCTCCCATGACTTTATTTCCCCTCTCTTTATTCAACAATTTTCATTCCTCGTCATTCTTTCTTCGTCCTTTTCTTCTCCCTATTCCTTTATCCTCTTTCCCATTCTCCTCTCCTCGATCCCTCTACATGTTTCGTCGCCCTCACTTCATCTGCTTCGATCCTTCCCTACCTCTAAATTCCCCTCTTCCACACCGGCTTTCCCCTTTAATGGGGATTAACTCAAGCCCTCATTGTATTTTCTGTTTGCTTACTCCATTCCATTCTTGATTCCCTAATTCGTTAAAATTTCTTCATTTTCTCCCACGCCTACCAACGGACTTTTATTCTTCTTCGCTCTCTTTCCGGTGGCGGAAATCGTCGGTTCGCCCTAATGTGGTGATTACATGTTAATTACGCCCCGCAATTCATTTGTTTTTCCTTCCCTCACTTCGATCTTGTTGTTTTATGCCTTTAATAAAACGGAGAACGCTTCAACATCCGGGAGTTTCTTTCCTCTTCGTCGGATCAAAGTATAACTCTCGCAGAGGGAATCAGATTGAATGTTTTTTGGCGGTGGAGTTTCCAAACAGATGAAGCATTTCTTCATTTAAATCGTAAACAAACAGGATTTAATGCCGGGAGAGGCAATGAGAGGATTAAAGGCGGAGTTAGTTGAAAAAAAATGTTTGGTTAATTTCGTAATCGTAAAAAGATCTTTTGTTTTTATAAACTGAATTTTCCAAAGGTGTCTTCCGAAAGAAAATTATGAACGTAGATTAAAAATGGTAAATGGTAAAGAAGGATGAAAGTAAGTGCAAACAGGTATTTAAGAAGGAATTTTCGGAATTTCCATTTACAGTAAAACCCGCATAAAACGCTTTCAGGGTGCAGAGTGAAAACCGGGTTACAAGCGGGATAGCGTATGATACTGAGAAAGACGACTTTTTTTATTTCCTACTCGTTTTAAAACTAATGGGGGGAGGTATTTGTTTCTTTTATTTTAAATGAGCGTTTTAAGACTTAAAGAAAAAAGGTTACTTATTTAAATTGTTTTTTTTGTCACAGTTAGCTACAAGTCGCTAGCTGTTGTTGTGCGACTCTAGTTGCCTTCTCATCATATATTTTCAGAATGGTCAGCTTTACGGACAAAGGGAGCGCATTTCTTTGTTACTGCAGAATTAGTCTTTGAAGACAAGGGAGACAATAGGAACTCTTTTAGAAACGAAGAAACGAGGCGAAGCTGGAGTGGAGGACAGCGATAAAGATTTTGGTATAGCAAATAGCGGAGGATCGGCCTTAGCGGGTCGCTATGCAACTGAGGACGGGAAAAATCCACCTTATAATTGTTAGCAGAGCGTCTTTAACAAAACTTTTATCGCGTGTTTCGTGTGATACAGAGACCGAGAGAAGACCGTGTATTAAGCGGGAGCGTTTCAAACTGTTTTTAATATATATCTATGCGTAAAATATCTAGAAAACTAAAAAGGAAAAAATTACAAATACCATAATAATGAGCTGGTTGATAAAAACAAGAGACGAGATAAAGCCATCAACTTGATTTTGATCCTCTAGAAGAGTAACAGTTGACAACTATATGAAACAGTGGAATGAATACCCATCCTGAGAAAAAAATCGAAATTATAAAGAGAACTGAAACAGATATACAGAGAAAGAAACACCCGTGGAGAATTCGCAGCGGTGACGATGAATATGAAATGCGAACAGTTAAAAATGAAGCTTACCGGTGTATAATCACATTTTTGGAAACCGGTATATTTTATTGGTAGCGGTGACGTCTTTCATTTCAGCTAACAAAAGATTCCATGTACCATCCATATGCAGAGGTTGACCATTAAAAGCAAGATTTAAACAAAACAGAGAGTAGAAGAGAGATCCGCGATTTCTAAAGTATTTCTAAAGGTATTTCATCCCAAGGAAGAACCCTTACCCGTTTTCCTGTGTAGGTATTTCATACTTGAGCTTTTTTCTAGAAAATCTCACTGCCGAGTAAACCGGTTGAATTATTGCAATAATCGTAACTTATATGGACTATACACCACTCAGTAACTTTCGAATTTAAGTAATCACTTATAGAAGTGAATTCACTTTCTTTGAGTATTTGAAAAGTTAATAACCAATGTATGGAATGACACGAGGTCCAACAGACGGTCGGTAGGAAGTGTACCGATTATGCATTCGCATAAAATCGAATCTGTCTAACTTTTCAGATTATAAAACTTACAAAAATATTGCCATAATGACGTTCATATATGAAGTCAATTTAAATAATTTTTCGATGATAATCGATAAAATCTAGCTTTAAAAACCTACTCATTAACTTTTAGGATATTTTGAACATTTGTCTATCTATATTTCCATAATTTACTCTTCACTCTTATGAAGCCAGCTTATCTAGGTGCCGTACAAAGTGCCGAGAGTGAGTACCCCATTTCTCTTCAGAACCATATATCTACTACTGAAACAAAATTGGAAAGACTTGCTTCTTAAAGATTTACGGAAATTGTAAATTGCTCAAGTTTAAATATCTTCATAATGACATGCAACACTTTTAAACAGAAGGATTTCGAAAGATTCTGAGGGAAAATAAAAGTAGGGAAACGACGAACAGTTAAGTAGCTTCACCAAAAGAAAGGATTGGAATATAAACTTACGTGTTATGCGATGAGAAAGATATAGGATTGAGTTCATGCAATAACGGCAGAATTTCGACTGAGTTAACTTCGGCATAAGACCTCTTTAAATTCTAGCAATGCACTTATAGTTCCTACATATTTTCAGCGAAATGAATTCGGTTTTATATTGCCGGTGAGTCTCCTCCTTTGACAATACCCATATTTTTCTCTTTTCCAACCTTCCTTTCTCCTTTTTTAGGAATATGATGCGGCGAAACAATCGTGGGGAGGAAAAATAAGCAAACTACTCCAAAACTTTTACTTGGTCCGAGGAAAGAAGTATTAGGTTTCCTGTGTCCCACAGAAGTCTACCAAACTTCGTTACAAGTAATGGACTTCTTGGCAAATAACTCGATTTTGATGGATGGCAATTTTTGGGGGATTCATCTTCAGAATATCTCCCGAGCTCTTATTCCCTCTTCTCTTGTCCTTTACTGTCCTCCTTGTCAAACTTAAGCAACCTCCTCCCCCCTTCGCCATTTCTTTCCTCTCTGTTGATTCCTGTAGCAACGTTTCCACCCCAACTTCTTTCTCCTCGGTGTCCGACTCATTTCACCCCAATGATAACAAAATTGTTGTCCTCTCTGTCCAGGCAAATAATACATAACCCTCGTCTCTTACAATTTAACCTCCTTATGTTTCCTACCCCCTTTCTTTCCAACTTTTCCACATACCTTTTCATTCGAGCCTTTCTTTATCTTCAGACTTCCCCGTTGCGCTGCAGGAACTAAAACTTCACTAGCTCCGTGCTTTTTATTTGCTCTCGGGCGGTAAGGATGGAAGTTAACTCCGACCAGAAAGTTTCTGATTAACTGCGTTGAAGCGAAGGATTCAAATTCCTCGGAAGATGATTGTTTCGACATTTTTGTCGTTTCTTGCGGCCGATGATGACAAAGGAGATGATGAGTGTGGCTTGAATAACCGCTATATTGTTATCGAATAGATGAAGAAACGGAAACAGTTACGGAAATTAATCATACAGTCAGAACGATTGAATTGTACTTGATTTTGGGAGTCAAGAAGTAATAGGATTGGAATTACAAAATCAGCAGCAAAGTGCCTTAACTTTTTAAACGACGATTTTTGGAATAAAAAGGTAGATAAAAGTAAAGTAAAGAATGTAAAGTTTAAACATATTGAAATAGAAACGCCCGATATTTTCCTCTCCTTGAGTATTCGTGCAAATGCAATTAATTTTTAATTCATAACTTTTCCTTATTTAATATGGAAAAGAAACAAATTAACAGTTACACTGAAAAATTACTTGTATGTTAGAGGATGATTAGATCAAACGAGTTAACCAAAGAAATTCGAAGTTTGCAACACCATCCATCTTAGTTTACGAGAGTAAACTGAGAAAAATGTTAGGATTTCTACGGGAATAAATCAGCTTAGAAAGTTCAGTCTTCCTTTTCTAAACAACTGTTTAAAGCGCAAGCTTATCTTGTGATAAATATCTCGGGTCACTAGAATATATCCTACGGCAACGGTGACGAACCTATGACACGCGTACCCAAATTAGAACGCGAAAGAATTTTTTTGGCACGCAGAACTCTTTATACTCGTTACATATTCTTTACTTAAAACTGAAGCCGCAGATGAATAAATGAAGATTCTCTTATTAGTGACAATAAGTATTGATTACATAACTAAATAACAACGTCTTAAATGCATTGTTAACATAATAAAATATCAGCAGCTCACTCTATGGTTTATACTTCTCAAATCTGGCACTCCTGCCACAAAAAATTCGCCATCCATGGCCTAGGGAAACAAAATTTGTCACTACGGCTTTGAAAACATGTTTTTAAAAAATCGTAAACATATAAGCTTATTACACACACCAGGAGACAGCTTGCAGGGCACATATGTAGATGTTATATCTGTATTGTGACTACCATAAGTTTGAAAAAATATCTTTTTTAATATTTCAGTAATTGAGTATTAAAAGATTTCACCGAATCTATATCCGCTATTAAACTCATTCGTCACTTCATATATTTCCCCTTAACTCTCAGTCAACAAAATCATCTAAGCCCAGATCCTAGTAATCCAACATCAAAAATATCTTCCTTTTTTCTTTTATCTTCCTAAGTGTCAATTCATCCTCTTTGGTGGACGAAACGAAGAAAAGACGAATAAGAAGACGATGTGAAGTTATCATCGGCTTCATCCTTTCGGGAATCTTTTATCTCGCGTACTTCCTTTTTGCTTAATACCTCCATTCTGTGCTTTTTGAAAGGGGAATGATCCTTTCTTTATTGTCTCTCAATCCTTCTTCGAAGTTACCCGCATTACCTTTGTGCTCATTGACCGAGCAGTTTAAGGTTTGGGAGCAGTTTAAGGTTTGGGAGCAGTTTACGGAGGGGAAATTCTTTGTCCGTCGGTCGAAAGGGTCTCCCTTTTCTCCCACTTCCTTTTCATTTTCTTTCTAATTGGCAATTTTCGACGGATTCCTTTTTTCTCCCGCTGGCTTTGGCTACGCTGTTGAAGTCGTTGCGATGATGTAGGATGAAACGTTGATCTTTGAAGGAATTCTAATCACAATTTCTCTCGGGTCTTTGAAATAACTCAAGAGTTTATTATCCACATTTCGTTGAAGCTGGTTATAATGAGAATAAGGGTGAACGGATATAATATGGGATTAGCATACTTTTGTGCAGAAGAAAAGATACATCTGAGGGATACTTCCGTCGATTATTGGATGGATTTTCAGCTAGGTAGAAATTTAATTGCAATAAAGCCTTAAATTGCTCAGAAGGATGTTCAAAAATAACTCGTCTCCAACTTATTACTGGTACACTTGATTATTTTCAAAGATTATGGTTTATCATCAACGCCAATTTTAAACTTATCACAAAATATCCTATTAACCACTAAGGACTTCAACACAATATTTTTAATTGCACCCAGTCCCGGAACGCACTGAAATATCCTTTTGCTTATGCCCTTGCAAGAACAAGGAACTAAAAGGAAATAGAGTTTCAATAAAATTAAAATTACGAGTAATTGGATTAGGAAAATGGATTAATCATGCTCTATTTCTTTGCCACTATGTACGAGCAAATGACATTCTGCATTATTTTTCGTGCAATTTCAATAGTGGAATACGTATTGTAGTATTTAGCTTTGTATTTTATCTACACTATAAATCAATCCACGCACTTTAGTGAATTTCTTTCATATAATTTTACAAATCTATACTCATTCTATACATGGCAATAGTTACAAAGTCGTTCTACATACGCGGTCTTGTTCCACTGCTAACATGCTAGCTCAATGAGATAAGTAAGGGTAAACAACCTCACTCCTCATCTGGCCTAATAAGCCTCATTCCTTCTGCAGTACAACTGGTAGCTTATGGTGGAGAAGTTTAAACCGGCTTTTCGGTTGAATACTTTAAAGTTAATGAAGCATTGCCTCTAAATGTACTATTCTTTAAAGCCTCGTAATTTCAAACTTGGAATATAATATTCCACTTAAATCAATACGAGCGACGAAAATTTAGGGGTAAATGTTAATTTACAGAAACAGAAAATATTCATCGATTTCATCTGAAAGATATAAATTAACGCCCAAACCCAAAAAGCCATTCAATCGGTATTTTAGAAACGATGCATGTGAACGAATAAACTCCGAAAACGCAACTTAACTGCTCGACCTACTAAAACTAGAGTTACATGGAGAAAACGTCAACAGAGTTAGTATTGAGTGAATATTCAATATTTAACGAATGCTCGGTTTAACGAAACATTTACAAATCCCGCACATAAGACGGCTAATTTAAATGAAGATTCCAGAAGCTGTAACTTTCTGATCGCAAATATCCACAATTTCGTCGTTGGAAATTGACATCAAGAAGTAGACTGTTCTAGTCTATTTTGGGCTCTGCGTAACTAATGAGTAATTATCGTTTCCCACGATCTCGAATTACAGTCGCAGCTTTTGTACATATGGCACCCAAATTCTTCATCCATCAACAGTGCCAATTCTCCCAAACAGCGCTGTACTCGGGTACCATTTAGCTACAGTATATGAAATGGTTAATTAAAAACTTGGAGAATAGAAAGAGAAAAAAGCATACTTTTATAACCCACTCATTTGAGATTCTGTCGTTCACCGTACACTACTTGCATAGCGTGACAATTTTGTGTTACAATACAAATTTTACGTTTAGAGCTTCGAAAAATATATCTCATTTCATGAGAGATACATTTAAAGTATTCTCCAAAGTTTTTTTCGTGTACTGTAAAAGTTAGCAGTCAACCATCAAGTGAATATTTTTTGTTGAAATTGTTGTAGCTTGTGTCTAAGATATCAACCAGAGAACTTGAAGGATGCGTAACTTATAAATGGTGAAGTTGATAACTGGTAGTAAACCTTAAATATTGTGTCCTTTTTCAGCAAAATTTTAAAAATCTACAGTAAAAATAGTACGCAATAAAATCATGATGATTTTCTCACATGGAATTTCCCTCTTATGAAACTTGTCTCAAGTTAATGTGCAAGTTTGCAAGATTTTCAACTTCTGGTTCTAATCGTAAAATTAGTCGTAAAATATGTCAAGAGTCTTAATTGATAAACAAAAAGTTACTCATTCATCTCCATTAGTTCATTACGGTGCTACGTATGTTTGTTGCCCCTGCGATTCATCACTACAATTTGTTCGTGATTGTAGTAGTTAAAATCTCTGAATGATTTCCTCCTCTTCATATCGATAATTGCTTTTAAATGGGCCTAAATACACATGTATTCTTACGGGAAAATCCATCAAGTTGGAATCAACAATCGCATTGGTCGTCAGTGGGACGGGTTTAAAACCTCAAAATTTCACTAAATATTCGTGTATTTGATCTAAATTCTCGCAACTTCGAATCGAAAGCGATAGTCCACGATAATAATAAGACTCTTTATTTAATTTCCCTTCGTTTGATACTTATTTTGATTTTATACGATTATTCCTTCTAATTTAATTTTGCAAAAGAAATAAAGTCTGTAACCGATAAAGTCAAACTTTACACGTATTTCTTACGGAAATCGATCTTATTAATGCAAAGTTTGACACAAATCGGAAAAATGGTGTGGAATCCAATCTCAGACAAACAAACACAAACAAACACAAACAAATCCACAGAATTTCTGCTTTATATATAT
>KZ308128.1:1260474-1273993 GCA_000376725.2 Ladona fulva
AAACAAATATTTCCGAGGGGCTACATAATATAAAAGTTATAGGAGGTATAGTTGTGTGTATATATATACACAAACAAAAATTAAATTACATAAATATATACTTTCAAGGAATTTTAAGATTGTTTTACATTATATAAAGGGGAAATATCCTCAAGTATACTGTTACAAGTACTCGTACTTAACACTGTTCATTTTTATTGTCATAAATATGTATGTTGATTAATGAATGAATTGCAATAAGGTTTACATTGACTGAGAAAGTCGGTATTAATTATAATACTGAGGTTTATGAAGCGTAAACCTTTTCCTATTTTCATACCCTTTCTGCAACTCAATAAAATTGTACGTTTTATGAGGATTTAAAGCGACAACATCGAATGGTTTTAACTTCCACTTCCATTGAGTCCGTCAATTCAAACATTCGATGAAAATATTGGAATTAATGCCGGGAAAAGTTTACCTTATTTCTTCTTGCGGAAATCATTTCAGCCTTGATTGGAATAAAATGCGCCTTCTCTTGTTCCTCGAACTTTCAGGTTTTTCGCTCTTCCTCTAAATTTTTTCTCCTTCCCGTCCAACTTTCTTTTTTCTTTTTCAAGCCATTGAGTGCTCTCATAGTTTTGCGCCCGCCATTCGATCCGACCACAACTGGACGATTCTGATCGACTCTTAATTAAAACCCTTACACACCTCTTTCAATCTTGTTCGGGCGTGTTTTCGAGGATTCAATTTTCATCCTTTCCCTCTTTCCTTATGGACCCCTCGGAAATTTTCATTCAGAATATTCATATTTCTATTTACTTTTATCGGCGGATGGAACGGTAGAGGAAGTTTCCGAGGCACTGTTTCCATTCTTCGCGAAGAAGAGAAAAATGAATTTATTTCGAACACAAATCAAAAAGAGATTTAAAAAAATATTTTGATACAATGAATTTCTTCCAACGCGAATTATTTTTTATGGTGTTCATTTGCCGTTATACTTCGTCAAGTTTGCCTCGACGTCGTCGAGTTTTTAGACAAGAGCAGTTAAATAATGGAAAAATCTGGGAAATTAAGTTAATGAGGCAGAGAAATCGAACTTGCTCAAAATATTGAAGTCTCGTTTGCCTTTACAGTTGGTTTACATGATTTCAGATCTTCTTATGCTAGATACTAGTTGAAAATCGAAAAATCCTTCTTTACTGAAGAATTAGAGTAAGAATTCGTTAGCATAGTATCTTTTTTTTGCTTCCTCTTTTAACTATAATATAAAAATACGAAGAAAGCAGACGCACTAAAATCAATGCTCGGTAGTTGATTCAAGACAAAGTTTCTTGTTTTGAATCTTTGCAATGGTCCTGAATTCTCACTATTCTCAGACCATAGTTATGTATATTCTATGAATATATCTATATATATTCTATGAAATTTAATGAAATTTTCTCATGCGAAATCATCTAAGCAATACGATGCACAAATTGCAGTCTTCACCATGCTACTCTGCATCATCGAGACTGATGTCGTATATGCTTTTTCGATTGTATTTTCTCCATTTTCTCTTCCTTACCTTCATCTTGGGCCTTTCTTCAAATTTCTTCACTTCCCTCTGAATCATTCAACTCATCCTCGAGAAATCAACCTCCTTCTAACTCCGAAACTCTTTAACTAAGGTTTCACCTAACCTCATCCCCATCATTCTCCTCTTATACTACTCTTCTTTCCGCTTTAATTCTCCCACTTTTGCAGAGAGCCGTAAGAGCATAATCGTCCACAGAACCTTTTACCCTCCTCTCATTCTTATCTTTATTGCTTCTCTTCCCTTCTTTTAACCTATTTATTCCTCCTCTTTCCAACGTATTACCCATATTTCGCCATCCATCTCTCCTTTAAGTAGCGCTTGCTTCCCACATTAAAATTGAGATATAAAACTGGGCCTAGTGGAAGCGACGGCGGTTAAATTGATACAGTATAATTTTGAGTTTCTTTCGGGAGCCGTGAAATATACTAAATTGCTTGCGAAGGATTAGATAACGTTGTTGACGAATGGCTCGCAAGATACGGACGGGGGCGCTCATGAAAGTTTCGGGGAAGGAAAAAGCCGTAGGATATGTAGAAGAAGTTATTCGAGCTTGGATGTTATCACAATTGATTGATGATATTGGTGTCGGGGACTTTGATTAAATCTGAGAAAAATGAATGGACATGGCTCAGTTATTCTTTTGCGAAGAGGGCTCAATCCGTGGTAAGGAGACGATATTCTTTTGGCACTTTCAGAGGTATTAAATACTTGAGTTGAAAATATCGATGTACGCTCAAGTATTTTCATTATAAGACAATGTTTAGGAGAATTTGCGCAAATATTTCTTTTCTTACTAAAAATTTTTGAACATATATATTATGTAGTCCAAAATCTTATTCACATTTCCCAAATTTATATCACGATTGCAAGAGCATTTTGAATATGACATTCAAAGTCTTGTTTATCAGTGACTTTCCCTCAGTGTTCTTGCGATAACGATAACGATCAATTTTTTAATCCTACTTCTTTTAATTGATACTGGACAAGTAATGATTATCTGAGCGATAACCTGGACAGTGAAAAATTCAAGCGAACGTTATTCGTTATTTTCGACAGCCGTTCGCAGCCTGCATTGGCAGGTGGCGTTGCTAAATTCTACTTCTATTGGTTGTAAAACTTGATGTTAAATAAGTAAATAATTATCGGCAAAATAGAGAAACTAATTATTTATTAATTTATTTAGTTAACATCAAGAGGTTGGAACTAATAACAAACAGGGAGTAACGAGTATTACAGTGTGGCTTAAAACTGCATCATATTAAGAAAGCGGAACTGACTCGGCATGGTGGTTTAGTGCTTGGAACAGCTGTACAGAAAGCGGGAGACTTGGGTTTGATTCCCAGTTAGATCGATAGTTTTCGTTTCTGTTCCTTTTGAGCAATTGAAATAAGATTTAGCAGAAGTTCAAATACAGCATGACAACAATAGTGTGTGCACCGATTCCCTTTGGAGAGCAAGTATTAAATAAGACTGAGAGCGTAAGAGAAAACTATGAAATTCATTTCGCTGTGAATAGCTTCACCAAAAAATAAAAAACCGGCTCAAGAACTAACGCGAAGGAAAATTAAAAACTTCACTTCTGATCTGGCAACAGACCCTCATCCAGCAAACCTTGATCAATTACCTCCATTCTTTCATCACCGTCCGGGCATACAATTAGATACAATTTGTCCAAAAGTCAGCACTGAGCTCATTCAAAAAAAAAGCAAACAAAATCCGACCCCAGATCCCCCTTATTAGATTCCTCTTCCCTAATCTTCCGTTAACCCCTCTCCCCTTCCCCTTCCTGTTATATATTCCTTCCCTTCCCACCAGGATACTCCATTTCCTCTCGCTTCCTCCCCCTGATCACACACCCTGTCTCCACTCGCGTCTTTATTAAGCCGATGTTCCTTTACTTTTTTCCACTCCCTCCCCCTCCTGCTTCTGATTACACCTCCGTAAGGAGACCACTCCATTTACCTCCCCACTCTCCCTCCCTTCCCCCAAAACTTCCCTCAGCATTACTCTTCATTAGAGCCTCTAACCTCTCTCCTATCCTTTCCTCCCCATTTCCTCTCTCACTCCGCCCTCCATCCCTTCCTTCTAAACTCTTTTTTGCGTCTTCTCCTTTTCTTTCCTCCACGCCCAAGTTAACTTAAGTTCGTGGAAGAAGCGCATGCGCAGTGGCATTCCGGGTCATTCCTCTTCCTGTGACCCAAAAAGTCGGGAGGAAGGGAATGATTGGAAAAAGATCACGGGCTCCGTGTACGATGAAAAGGAGATAGCGATCGCCTTTAAAGCGTCCTTGTCCCACCGCCTGTTTCTTGCTACTGATCCGGAAGGGGATTAAATACACAAATTTGGCGGCAAAAACGGCGAACCAGGAAATCGCATCGCTCGTGACTGAAGAGATAGTAGGAACGTGTTTTATTTTAGTTTAAAACTGATTTCTTTTAAACTCCAGTTGTTATGGCCTAACTTTGTGGAACGCCATCATAAATACACACAAACACAGTACTTCGTATTTTCCACAAATTTAAATATGTAAAAATACAATGCACTGTGATAACGAATTTCTTTGATAAAATAGGATTAACTAATGCTCGAACGTGATTAATTCTATCTCTGTGAGCGGCTGTACCGACGCACATATAATTATAATAACATTTATTTCGGCAGTGTTTAAGTATGTGAAGAGAAGTTTGGATTATGCTTCACTTATAAACAATTATTTTTATCATAAATTTAAAACGGTCATTTACAACGGGGAAAGCTATAGAGTTAGTTATCACAGTACCTAATGACTTGTTATTATCACTTAATGTATGAAACCCACTTATATTGCCTGTGTGTAAAATTATCAAATGTCAAATGTTACCGTTTTTTCCTATTTTTTCCCCAAGGAATTACTTCTTCAATCAGAAATTGTACGATCGTTTCAAAATCTAAAGATTTTTCACAATAATGATATTCCGTTCATGAAAGAATTGCTCAAAGAAGTAATGGACTTAAAATTGGGATTGAGGTCAAATGAAAATTATCCACCATCACTTGCCAAAATATATTTGTCGAAGTAACTATTGAATAAAAATAATAAATTGAGTTAAGGACCTAACTGTCAGAAAATCTGTTGAAGAATTAAAAAAAAACGTTATTACAGTACCGATGGTCTTTAACAGATCAACATACATTAGATTAGATAGATGATGCAGCTTTAGAAAATCCTAGAAAATAACGAAGAGAGGGAAATGGTGATTACCATAGTCAAATTCCACATTTTAGGCGGATTACATGCTATATTTGAGCCTCTCAAAGGAAAATCAATCTTCAAAAATCCCCATAAAATGAATGCAATCAAACGACAAAATTACAACTACTAAAAAGGGAAAAATTAAGATCGGAGCCGATGATAAAATGAACCATGTGATTTTTAAGCTTCCCTTTAGAACATTTGAAGAAGATAATAAACAATAAAGGAAAATCCAGCAATGAAACAAAATTTTGCTATATATTAGATGTAATAGGTTCTTACGAGCTACTCGTATTAGTGACAACAATCTCCGAAATTATGAAATTTTTTTCTCGATTTTGACAAGTAAAATTTTATATATAATTTTACCCTTCTAGGTTTATTCATTTATATTAGTAGTTTTTAGTGTTTATTCTAAGATTAAATTCACCCAAATCTCAAAATTTCCGGACGTCAGTCAACGTAACGGCTGTAAAAAAGAGTAAATTAGTAAGGTACCAAGATTTAACTATTGCGGTTCTCTATATCACATTTTGGAAGGTTGATTGCTTGTTCTTTGGATGTATGTGATTTTCCGTCAAACCTGAATGCTTCAAAGGTCAAACATCTATCTTGATGAACCTGATATCCATACATTGACAACCCCTGCCATCGCTTCTGAACATACCAACATTTCATCTTTTCGCAAATGAACCTATTTCCAATTTATACCTCATTTATCTTCGGCTAATCTCCGTGTAATGTGGATGTCCTTCGCGAAGAGCCAAGAAACTAAAGCTCAGCACATCAAGTGCGCCAAATAGATTCATGAACCTAGTTTGGCAAAATCTGTCGCGCTTAAACTTTTGCAAGGCACCAACAACAGATTGCTCTGTAATAGGCATCCAACAACGGAGGCGAAAAAGGGAGATGCGAGAGAAAGAAGCGCCAACTAATTAATGTCTGAAGTAACCGAGGAGCGTATTTAATAGGACAGATAGTGCGCGCATCTCCGGCTCTGACGTCACTGTTTACCGAGGGTAGCGTTCAAGACCCGACACCTTGGAAAGGAGGTTAATCTGGCTTCTCAGCCGCTAATTTGCTGGGCGTATAAGACATGCTGCCGCTCTGTGTACAGAGGAGGCATTCTGTTTTATCCGCCACCGTCTCAAATGAAGTCGACTCGAATTTTAAAGTCTACTTCCTCTTTGATATATTAGAGAGCATAATATGGTTGAATTATGGGACGATTGTGTTAAGGGTTATTGAAGATTCTGAAAGAGGTGGAAATAGGTTTTTTAAATTTATGGAAGGTGCCATATAAAATTATTTTTATATTTTAAGCGCATTTTTGTACTGTCATTTTCGAGCCCTCCAGTGAGTTGCTGGTGAAAAAGTAATTTGAATTTAATTAGATTTCAAAATTATGTCTTATCAATCCACTATATCTGCAGGATCTCCGATGTAGTACGAGTTAGTGTGCATGCAATTTTAATGGGAAATCCGGTTGGGCGTTATAGATGATGGGAATGTCTTGGTACAGTCATCCCTTAGATCTGTTCTTCGACAAAGCAAAGAAAATAGATGCTCCTATCCTATCAGTTGTATAAACCTGGTTATTAGTCTCATTCGCATTATATATGTACGTATTATTATATAGGATGTTGAAATTTTCAGAAGCTAGTGTTGAGAGAAGTAGTAAATCAGCTAATTACTCAATGAAGGCCAACAATCGATGAATGAAGGAATCCGAGCCAATAAGGTCCACTTTCAAAATCAAAGCGTCCTAAGCGGTTGTCATTGATATTAAATTATGAGTCTTGCACCGAGTCTTTTCATTAATAATCATTTGGTCAACATCCAATAAGGTAAAATATTAAAACTTTCTTTACATAGAATGTTTTCTTTACAGCTTTAAAAATCCACAGAAACACCATAGATGAAACAATATTGCAAATAGCTATATTTCAACGGAGGCTAATGTAGACATTGCTCCTCGGAATACATTCCTATGATCCAAGATGCTAAACTAGGCGTATTATTTCTCATAAGACACAATTTCCCCAATTTCATAATCCTTTCACGCTGCCGTACTTTTAAGCTTCCATCACGGAAAAGATTGCCGAAAGCATCTATCGCACCACCGCTTAAATAGCCTCGCGCAATATTTCCGTTCCTCAAACAGGAGTAGCTTTACACGCCAAAATTCAAGAAAAGAAAAAGAATCAACAACTTCATCGCCTTCCCGTCCAATAATGCCAAGCTGCATTAGCGTTATTAATTTCCATTCCGTATAGGCGGTCTTAATTGACCATTTCTCCTTCTACCCTTCTCGCTCAACTCCTCGCATCCTTCATTCCGCGCTAAGAGTCCCCGTGAGAAATTCCTCCCTCGCGCCACCATCCACCATCGCCATCCTAATCATAGAGTAGAGAGGAACGGTCCTGGACCGCTTTCAAACCGATCTTCTCGTCTTTGGGAAGAGGTTTAGGGAGACCTTCATCCTTAACTCATCTCGATGGGAGAGTTGCAGGAGGACCGGGGAGGGGAGGAGGGCTTATTCAAGGTGCCACGCGGGAGTTTACTAAATAATGAAGGGTGTACGCCGTGCTGGATAGGCTAATCTTCATTCTCTTCCACCGCTCTCCCTCGAAGACGGCAGACTCATTATTCAGGGTATTTAGCGTTCTAGGCAGGTGCCGGCTACGTGAGTGAGATAGTCTTTAGAGAGAGAGAGAAAGATTGAGATGGAGGCACAGGGATCAGAAAGTAGGAGCGCCGAGGGGCGAGGGAAAGGAAATCACGAGGGTATAAAGGGGTTTCTGATGATCGGAGATCTTGGACGGACGTGCGGTCGGACCCGGGGCTTCGGGGAAATATGCGGAATCTCGGATCTGCGAAGGCAATTAATTCGGAGAGGAGAATATCGCGTATGTTGTTTCGAACTTGAATCCGCGACGGTATACACTGAAGACGAGGGAGACACTTGGAATGGAAGTCACGTAATATATTGAAGATATCGGAAACGTCACGAAAAAGAACGCGAAAGAATTTACGAAGGAATCCGCCGAGATATACTTTGTAAATACATGGAAAAAATGGTACAAGATTCGATCAAGAAGGAATCGGCGAGAAAATCAAGGAGGGAATGCCTTGTAAATCCATAGGGAGTCGCAATTTCGAATTTGAAACATAATATCATACGCAGTCATTTTCCCCACTTTTATTTAATTTCGATTATTCTCTAAAAATCTTTTACTTGGCCCACATCGATTAGCACAGACAATAAAAATACTAAAAGAAAAGAAGCTTTTCATTACCTTCTAAATATTGGTAAAACGACCATCCATCATCAATATGGCAGTCGAAGTTAAGCAAGCGAATATACGAATTGCAAAACCTTACTTAAAATATTTGAAAAATACACTCTCTTAAGTATTTTGGAAATAAATTGCGAATTATTGCTTCCAATTTAAATTGCGAAGAATTAAATAATTTTTCATAGTAAATTTCCACGCTAATTTGCATCATTCTGTTCAAGCAATACATTTAAAATAAGCTTGAGAATCATTATACAACTTTTATATCTTATTAATTTTTGCAAAGTTAAGGTTCCAAAGATAGGATGCAGAACTCTAGAAGATCGCTAAATGCTAACGATTGTAGAGTAGAAAACTCCTATGATAGATCCAAATCACTAAATCGTGTGTTAATACATTTCATAAATATATACTTTCAAGGAATTTTAAGATTGTTTTACATTATATAAAGGGGAAATATCCTCAAGTATACTGTTACAAGTACTCGTACTTAACACTGTTCATTTTTATTGTCATAAATACGTATGTTGATTAATGAATGAATTGCAATAAGGTTTACATTGACTGAGAAAGTCGGTATTAATTATAATACTGAGGTTTATGAAGCGTAAACCTTTTCCTATTTTCATACCCTTTCTGCAACTCAATAAAATTGTACGTTTTATGAGGATTTAAAGCGACAACATCGAATGGTTTTAACTTCCACTTCCATTGAGTCCGTCAATTCAAACATTCGATGAAAATATTGGAATTAATGCCGGGAAAAGTTTACCTTATTTCTTCTTGCGGAAATCATTTCAGCCTTGATTGGAATAAAATGCGCCTTCTCTTGTTCCTCGAACTTTCAGGTTTTTCGCTCTTCCTCTAAATTTTTTCTCCTTCCCGTCCAACTTTCTTTTTTCTTTTTCAAGCCATTGAGTGCTCTCATAGTTTTGCGCCCGCCATTCGATCCGACCACAACTGGACGATTCTGATCGACTCTTAATTAAAACCCTTACACACCTCTTTCAATCTTGTTCGGGCGTGTTTTCGAGGATTCAATTTTCATCCTTTCCCTCTTTCCTTATGGACCCCTCGGAAATTTTCATTCAGAATATTCATATTTCTATTTACTTTTATCGGCGGATGGAACGGTAGAGGAAGTTTCCGAGGCACTGTTTCCATTCTTCGCGAAGAAGAGAAAAATGAATTTATTTCGAACACAAATCAAAAAGAGATTTAAAAAAATATTTTGATACAATGAATTTCTTCCAACGCGAATTATTTTTTATGGTGTTCATTTGCCGTTATACTTCGTCAAGTTTGCCTCGACGTCGTCGAGTTTTTAGACAAGAGCAGTTAAATAATGGAAAAATCTGGGAAATTAAGTTAATGAGGCAGAGAAATCGAACTTGCTCAAAATATTGAAGTCTCGTTTGCCTTTACAGTTGGTTTACATGATTTCAGATCTTCTTATGCTAGATACTAGTTGAAAATCGAAAAATCCTTCTTTACTGAAGAATTAGAGTAAGAATTCGTTAGCATAGTATCTTTTTTTTGCTTCCTCTTTTAACTATAATATAAAAATACGAAGAAAGCAGACGCACTAAAATCAATGCTCGGTAGTTGATTCAAGACAAAGTTTCTTGTTTTGAATCTTTGCAATGGTCCTGAATTCTCACTATTCTCAGACCATAGTTATGTATATTCTATGAATATATCTATATATATTCTATGAAATTTAATGAAATTTTCTCATGCGAAATCATCTAAGCAATACGATGCACAAATTGCAGTCTTCACCATGCTACTCTGCATCATCGAGACTGATGTCGTATATGCTTTTTCGATTGTATTTTCTCCATTTTCTCTTCCTTACCTTCATCTTGGGCCTTTCTTCAAATTTCTTCACTTCCCTCTGAATCATTCAACTCATCCTCGAGAAATCAACCTCCTTCTAACTCCGAAACTCTTTAACTAAGGTTTCACCTAACCTCATCCCCATCATTCTCCTCTTATACTACTCTTCTTTCCGCTTTAATTCTCCCACTTTTGCAGAGAGCCGTAAGAGCATAATCGTCCACAGAACCTTTTACCCTCCTCTCATTCTTATCTTTATTGCTTCTCTTCCCTTCTTTTAACCTATTTATTCCTCCTCTTTCCAACGTATTACCCATATTTCGCCATCCATCTCTCCTTTAAGTAGCGCTTGCTTCCCACATTAAAATTGAGATATAAAACTGGGCCTAGTGGAAGCGACGGCGGTTAAATTGATACAGTATAATTTTGAGTTTCTTTCGGGAGCCGTGAAATATACTAAATTGCTTGCGAAGGATTAGATAACGTTGTTGACGAATGGCTCGCAAGATACGGACGGGGGCGCTCATGAAAGTTTCGGGGAAGGAAAAAGCCGTAGGATATGTAGAAGAAGTTATTCGAGCTTGGATGTTATCACAATTGATTGATGATATTGGTGTCGGGGACTTTGATTAAATCTGAGAAAAATGAATGGACATGGCTCAGTTATTCTTTTGCGAAGAGGGCTCAATCCGTGGTAAGGAGACGATATTCTTTTGGCACTTTCAGAGGTATTAAATACTTGAGTTGAAAATATCGATGTACGCTCAAGTATTTTCATTATAAGACAATGTTTAGGAGAATTTGCGCAAATATTTCTTTTCTTACTAAAAATTTTTGAACATATATATTATGTAGTCCAAAATCTTATTCACATTTCCCAAATTTATATCACGATTGCAAGAGCATTTTGAATATGACATTCAAAGTCTTGNACATATTAACAAAAAATCACACTAATAAAATAACATAAATGATACAATGAATTCAGATTCAGGGTTCAATTTCAGGGTAGTTAGTTAAAAGAAAAAGATATACTCTAACTTTACTTAATGGTGGAGAAAAGAAAACAGAACAGGAAATAGTTCATACACAAAGGAATATAAACGGAGAACAATGATAGTCGAAACAAAGAGATGTGTGTTTGGTTCTTTAGTAACATTAATTTCGTGAAAAACTTTCAAAACACGCTTTAAAATACTTTTACATACTTTTTGTTTCTTACTCATGTAGAGACGGATTGTATTGCACACGGAAATTAGTTAATATTAAAGGATCAAGAGTATAATTCAATAAAAAGCACTTAAACGAACCAATAAAATGGAGCTGATATAAATGTAGCTAATAATGAGCGAAAAAATAAGCTGAGAGTAGGTATGTTAGATTCGAGAATTGAGGATAAATGAAGGAATAGAAGAGATGGGACGAATCCCTCTTAAGTCCGATCTCATTTGTAAAGTGGTCCATTGCAATCCGAGAGCCTTTCCTCATGTCCAGAAAGGTAAGGCGTGGAGGCGAGCTTTCGGAAAAGGGTGGGAAAATAGGTTTGACTATTTGGATTGAGGAGGCATTTGGAGATTGAGGAGGTGTTTGCGTGGTTTACTAGGCTTTTGGAGACGAGTTAAAATGGTTCTTCTTTGTTGAAAGAGTGATAAAGCGAAAATACTAAGGTTCAAGGTGAATATCTCAAGCATTATTAGGCTAAAAGAAAATTAATGACTCACCAAAAGTAGAACAGATGCCCGTTTTTTCTAAATCGGAGACTTAATCAGAATAAAGTATCTGCCAAAAGATATTGGTTATACTTATTTATACAGTAATAGTTACTATCTAAATGCAGAAGACTAAATTTGAACGCTAAATGAATCTGACTTATTACAGACACGTCAACCACGCCAGAATAAATATGTCTTCACATTTCTCAATCCCAATAATAATTAGGAGTATTCGATAATAATAATTATTACTATTATTCAAATATTATAGAATCACATGAATCATCTGGTGGAATTAAGCTCATTCTTACAAACCTGATGACAACATGAATACAGTAGAAAGTCAAAAATATTAATTAATGATGCAGAATGCACTGTATTCAGGTCTATTACGTTTAAATACTAAGTTATGAATACTTTTAGATAAACGTTTAGGATATGAATTGCGTTAAATTCACGATTAAGCTCACAGCTCATTTAAAGAAATAAGAGTTTGCATCTCCCTCATGAAAATAATTTTCGTAAAACTACTTTGAAATAACACTTATAACTTTGGGGTAGGTTGGAGGGAATGCAAGTAACTTATAAAAGAAAACATGAGTCATTAATTGAGAAAAACATTTCAGAGTCTGGTATGTACCCCCTTGACTGATGCGTAGCCAAGGGGGTGGTACGCCCCTGCCTCTTGTTTAATAGTAGTTCTGAGCCTCATTATTTTCAGATTAAATCAAAGGCATGCAGGATATTTTATTATAATAAATATGAATTCTGAATATACACAGCAACGTACTCTATTTTTAGCTTAATAAAGTTACAAATGAAAACAAGAGAAATTAAATCCGACGAATAAATAATTGATTCTAAAAATTCTAGTACAGATTTAATGTCGAACCTCTATCTAGCTTTTTTATAGTTATTCTATTTGTTTGCTTCTAAAGTTAGAGCTAGGAAGAGTTAGAAATATTTCCGAGGGGCTACATAATATAAAAGTTATAGGAGGTATAGTTGTGTGTATATATATACACAAACAAAAATTAAATTACATAAATATATACTTTCAAGGAATTTTAACATTGTTTTACATTATATAAAGGGGAAATATCCTCAAGTATACTGTTACAAGTACTCGTACTTAACACTGTTCATTTTTATTGTCATAAATATGTATGTTGATTAATGAATGAATTGCAATAAGGTTTACATTGACTGAGAAAGTCGGTATTAATTATAATACTGAGGTTTATGAAGCGTAAACCTTTTCCTATTTTCATACCCTTTCTGCAACTCAATAAAATTGTACGTTTTATGAGGATTTAAAGCGACAACATCGAATGGTTTTAACTTCCACTTCCATTGAGTCCGTCAATTCAAACATTCGATGAAAATATTGGAATTAATGCCGGGAAAAGTTTACCTTATTTCTTCTTGCGGAAATCATTTCAGCCTTGATTGGAATAAAATGCGCCTTCTCTTGTTCCTCGAACTTTCAGGTTTTTCGCTCTTCCTCTAAATTTTTTCTCCTTCCCGTCCAACTTTCTTTTTTCTTTTTCAAGCCATTGAGTGCTCTCATAGTTTTGCGCCCGCCATTCGATCCGACCACAACTGGACGATTCTGATCGACTCTTAATTAAAACCCTTACACACCTCTTTCAATCTTGTTCGGGCGTGTTTTCGAGGATTCAATTTTCATCCTTTCCCTCTTTCCTTATGGACCCCTCGGAAATTTTCATTCAGAATATTCATATTTCTATTTACTTTTATCGGCGGATGGAACGGTAGAGGAAGTTTCCGAGGCACTGTTTCCATTCTTCATGTGAGCTCATTCAGCCCGTAGCCTGGCTCAGTGAAGAAAGCTATGTCAAACTACCGAAATCCTCAC
>KZ308128.1:1276251-1320365 GCA_000376725.2 Ladona fulva
TATTAAATACTTGAGTTGAAAATATCGATGTACGCTCAAGTATTTTCATTATAAGACAATGTTTAGGAGAATTTGCGCAAATATTTCTTTTCTTACTAAAAATTTTTGAACATATATATTATGTAGTCCAAAATCTTATTCACATTTCCCAAATTTATATCACGATTGCAAGAGCATTTTGAATATGACATTCAAAGTCTTGTTTATCAGTGACTTTCCCTCAGTGTTCTTGCGATAACGATAACGATCAATTTTTTAATCCTACTTCTTTTAATTGATACTGGACAAGTAATGATTATCTGAGCGATAACCTGGACAGTGAAAAATTCAAGCGAACGTTATTCGTTATTTTCGACAGCCGTTCGCAGCCTGCATTGGCAGGTGGCGTTGCTAAATTCTACTTCTATTGGTTGTAAAACTTGATGTTAAATAAGTAAATAATTATCGGCAAAATAGAGAAACTAATTATTTATTAATTTATTTAGTTAACATCAAGAGGTTGGAACTAATAACAAACAGGGAGTAACGAGTATTACAGTGTGGCTTAAAACTGCATCATATTAAGAAAGCGGAACTGACTCGGCATGGTGGTTTAGTGCTTGGAACAGCTGTACAGAAAGCGGGAGACTTGGGTTTGATTCCCAGTTAGATCGATAGTTTTCGTTTCTGTTCCTTTTGAGCAATTGAAATAAGATTTAGCAGAAGTTCAAATACAGCATGACAACAATAGTGTGTGCACCGATTCCCTTTGGAGAGCAAGTATTAAATAAGACTGAGAGCGTAAGAGAAAACTATGAAATTCATTTCGCTGTGAATAGCTTCACCAAAAAATAAAAAACCGGCTCAAGAACTAACGCGAAGGAAAATTAAAAACTTCACTTCTGATCTGGCAACAGACCCTCATCCAGCAAACCTTGATCAATTACCTCCATTCTTTCATCACCGTCCGGGCATACAATTAGATACAATTTGTCCAAAAGTCAGCACTGAGCTCATTCAAAAAAAAAGCAAACAAAATCCGACCCCAGATCCCCCTTATTAGATTCCTCTTCCCTAATCTTCCGTTAACCCCTCTCCCCTTCCCCTTCCTGTTATATATTCCTTCCCTTCCCACCAGGATACTCCATTTCCTCTCGCTTCCTCCCCCTGATCACACACCCTGTCTCCACTCGCGTCTTTATTAAGCCGATGTTCCTTTACTTTTTTCCACTCCCTCCCCCTCCTGCTTCTGATTACACCTCCGTAAGGAGACCACTCCATTTACCTCCCCACTCTCCCTCCCTTCCCCCAAAACTTCCCTCAGCATTACTCTTCATTAGAGCCTCTAACCTCTCTCCTATCCTTTCCTCCCCATTTCCTCTCTCACTCCGCCCTCCATCCCTTCCTTCTAAACTCTTTTTTGCGTCTTCTCCTTTTCTTTCCTCCACGCCCAAGTTAACTTAAGTTCGTGGAAGAAGCGCATGCGCAGTGGCATTCCGGGTCATTCCTCTTCCTGTGACCCAAAAAGTCGGGAGGAAGGGAATGATTGGAAAAAGATCACGGGCTCCGTGTACGATGAAAAGGAGATAGCGATCGCCTTTAAAGCGTCCTTGTCCCACCGCCTGTTTCTTGCTACTGATCCGGAAGGGGATTAAATACACAAATTTGGCGGCAAAAACGGCGAACCAGGAAATCGCATCGCTCGTGACTGAAGAGATAGTAGGAACGTGTTTTATTTTAGTTTAAAACTGATTTCTTTTAAACTCCAGTTGTTATGGCCTAACTTTGTGGAACGCCATCATAAATACACACAAACACAGTACTTCGTATTTTCCACAAATTTAAATATGTAAAAATACAATGCACTGTGATAACGAATTTCTTTGATAAAATAGGATTAACTAATGCTCGAACGTGATTAATTCTATCTCTGTGAGCGGCTGTACCGACGCACATATAATTATAATAACATTTATTTCGGCAGTGTTTAAGTATGTGAAGAGAAGTTTGGATTATGCTTCACTTATAAACAATTATTTTTATCATAAATTTAAAACGGTCATTTACAACGGGGAAAGCTATAGAGTTAGTTATCACAGTACCTAATGACTTGTTATTATCACTTAATGTATGAAACCCACTTATATTGCCTGTGTGTAAAATTATCAAATGTCAAATGTTACCGTTTTTTCCTATTTTTTCCCCAAGGAATTACTTCTTCAATCAGAAATTGTACGATCGTTTCAAAATCTAAAGATTTTTCACAATAATGATATTCCGTTCATGAAAGAATTGCTCAAAGAAGTAATGGACTTAAAATTGGGATTGAGGTCAAATGAAAATTATCCACCATCACTTGCCAAAATATATTTGTCGAAGTAACTATTGAATAAAAATAATAAATTGAGTTAAGGACCTAACTGTCAGAAAATCTGTTGAAGAATTAAAAAAAAACGTTATTACAGTACCGATGGTCTTTAACAGATCAACATACATTAGATTAGATAGATGATGCAGCTTTAGAAAATCCTAGAAAATAACGAAGAGAGGGAAATGGTGATTACCATAGTCAAATTCCACATTTTAGGCGGATTACATGCTATATTTGAGCCTCTCAAAGGAAAATCAATCTTCAAAAATCCCCATAAAATGAATGCAATCAAACGACAAAATTACAACTACTAAAAAGGGAAAAATTAAGATCGGAGCCGATGATAAAATGAACCATGTGATTTTTAAGCTTCCCTTTAGAACATTTGAAGAAGATAATAAACAATAAAGGAAAATCCAGCAATGAAACAAAATTTTGCTATATATTAGATGTAATAGGTTCTTACGAGCTACTCGTATTAGTGACAACAATCTCCGAAATTATGAAATTTTTTTCTCGATTTTGACAAGTAAAATTTTATATATAATTTTACCCTTCTAGGTTTATTCATTTATATTAGTAGTTTTTAGTGTTTATTCTAAGATTAAATTCACCCAAATCTCAAAATTTCCGGACGTCAGTCAACGTAACGGCTGTAAAAAAGAGTAAATTAGTAAGGTACCAAGATTTAACTATTGCGGTTCTCTATATCACATTTTGGAAGGTTGATTGCTTGTTCTTTGGATGTATGTGATTTTCCGTCAAACCTGAATGCTTCAAAGGTCAAACATCTATCTTGATGAACCTGATATCCATACATTGACAACCCCTGCCATCGCTTCTGAACATACCAACATTTCATCTTTTCGCAAATGAACCTATTTCCAATTTATACCTCATTTATCTTCGGCTAATCTCCGTGTAATGTGGATGTCCTTCGCGAAGAGCCAAGAAACTAAAGCTCAGCACATCAAGTGCGCCAAATAGATTCATGAACCTAGTTTGGCAAAATCTGTCGCGCTTAAACTTTTGCAAGGCACCAACAACAGATTGCTCTGTAATAGGCATCCAACAACGGAGGCGAAAAAGGGAGATGCGAGAGAAAGAAGCGCCAACTAATTAATGTCTGAAGTAACCGAGGAGCGTATTTAATAGGACAGATAGTGCGCGCATCTCCGGCTCTGACGTCACTGTTTACCGAGGGTAGCGTTCAAGACCCGACACCTTGGAAAGGAGGTTAATCTGGCTTCTCAGCCGCTAATTTGCTGGGCGTATAAGACATGCTGCCGCTCTGTGTACAGAGGAGGCATTCTGTTTTATCCGCCACCGTCTCAAATGAAGTCGACTCGAATTTTAAAGTCTACTTCCTCTTTGATATATTAGAGAGCATAATATGGTTGAATTATGGGACGATTGTGTTAAGGGTTATTGAAGATTCTGAAAGAGGTGGAAATAGGTTTTTTAAATTTATGGAAGGTGCCATATAAAATTATTTTTATATTTTAAGCGCATTTTTGTACTGTCATTTTCGAGCCCTCCAGTGAGTTGCTGGTGAAAAAGTAATTTGAATTTAATTAGATTTCAAAATTATGTCTTATCAATCCACTATATCTGCAGGATCTCCGATGTAGTACGAGTTAGTGTGCATGCAATTTTAATGGGAAATCCGGTTGGGCGTTATAGATGATGGGAATGTCTTGGTACAGTCATCCCTTAGATCTGTTCTTCGACAAAGCAAAGAAAATAGATGCTCCTATCCTATCAGTTGTATAAACCTGGTTATTAGTCTCATTCGCATTATATATGTACGTATTATTATATAGGATGTTGAAATTTTCAGAAGCTAGTGTTGAGAGAAGTAGTAAATCAGCTAATTACTCAATGAAGGCCAACAATCGATGAATGAAGGAATCCGAGCCAATAAGGTCCACTTTCAAAATCAAAGCGTCCTAAGCGGTTGTCATTGATATTAAATTATGAGTCTTGCACCGAGTCTTTTCATTAATAATCATTTGGTCAACATCCAATAAGGTAAAATATTAAAACTTTCTTTACATAGAATGTTTTCTTTACAGCTTTAAAAATCCACAGAAACACCATAGATGAAACAATATTTCAAATAGCTATATTTCAACGGAGGCTAATGTAGACATTGCTCCTCGGAATACATTCCTATGATCCAAGATGCTAAACTAGGCGTATTATTTCTCATAAGACACAATTTCCCCAATTTCATAATCCTTTCACGCTGCCGTACTTTTAAGCTTCCATCACGGAAAAGATTGCCGAAAGCATCTATCGCACCACCGCTTAAATAGCCTCGCGCAATATTTCCGTTCCTCAAACAGGAGTAGCTTTACACGCCAAAATTCAAGAAAAGAAAAAGAATCAACAACTTCATCGCCTTCCCGTCCAATAATGCCAAGCTGCATTAGCGTTATTAATTTCCATTCCGTATAGGCGGTCTTAATTGACCATTTCTCCTTCTACCCTTCTCGCTCAACTCCTCGCATCCTTCATTCCGCGCTAAGAGTCCCCGTGAGAAATTCCTCCCTCGCGCCACCATCCACCATCGCCATCCTAATCATAGAGTAGAGAGGAACGGTCCTGGACCGCTTTCAAACCGATCTTCTCGTCTTTGGGAAGAGGTTTAGGGAGACCTTCATCCTTAACTCATCTCGATGGGAGAGTTGCAGGAGGACCGGGGAGGGGAGGAGGGCTTATTCAAGGTGCCACGCGGGAGTTTACTAAATAATGAAGGGTGTACGCCGTGCTGGATAGGCTAATCTTCATTCTCTTCCACCGCTCTCCCTCGAAGACGGCAGACTCATTATTCAGGGTATTTAGCGTTCTAGGCAGGTGCCGGCTACGTGAGTGAGATAGTCTTTAGAGAGAGAGAGAAAGATTGAGATGGAGGCACAGGGATCAGAAAGTAGGAGCGCCGAGGGGCGAGGGAAAGGAAATCACGAGGGTATAAAGGGGTTTCTGATGATCGGAGATCTTGGACGGACGTGCGGTCGGACCCGGGGCTTCGGGGAAATATGCGGAATCTCGGATCTGCGAAGGCAATTAATTCGGAGAGGAGAATATCGCGTATGTTGTTTCGAACTTGAATCCGCGACGGTATACACTGAAGACGAGGGAGACACTTGGAATGGAAGTCACGTAATATATTGAAGATATCGGAAACGTCACGAAAAAGAACGCGAAAGAATTTACGAAGGAATCCGCCGAGATATACTTTGTAAATACATGGAAAAAATGGTACAAGATTCGATCAAGAAGGAATCGGCGAGAAAATCAAGGAGGGAATGCCTTGTAAATCCATAGGGAGTCGCAATTTCGAATTTGAAACATAATATCATACGCAGTCATTTTCCCCACTTTTATTTAATTTCGATTATTCTCTAAAAATCTTTTACTTGGCCCACATCGATTAGCACAGACAATAAAAATACTAAAAGAAAAGAAGCTTTTCATTACCTTCTAAATATTGGTAAAACGACCATCCATCATCAATATGGCAGTCGAAGTTAAGCAAGCGAATATACGAATTGCAAAACCTTACTTAAAATATTTGAAAAATACACTCTCTTAAGTATTTTGGAAATAAATTGCGAATTATTGCTTCCAATTTAAATTGCGAAGAATTAAATAATTTTTCATAGTAAATTTCCACGCTAATTTGCATCATTCTGTTCAAGCAATACATTTAAAATAAGCTTGAGAATCATTATACAACTTTTATATCTTATTAATTTTTGCAAAGTTAAGGTTCCAAAGATAGGATGCAGAACTCTAGAAGATCGCTAAATGCTAACGATTGTAGAGTAGAAAACTCCTATGATAGATCCAAATCACTAAATCGTGTGTTAATACATTTATCAGATAAGAAAATATCAGAGATTATCACGAGCTTTTTAAAAATTCTAGCTACTATGCTTTCAAACTTTATTGACATATTTAATAAGCAATTTAATATATAGGCCTTACGTACATAAAAAATTGAAATACTTCCAAATATAAGTTCGTAGCTTAATCCTAGCTAACGAATTTTTCGTAACAATATTTTTGAACAAATTACATGGTGATAATTTAATGCACTTCTTACTTTCGAAATGCAAGAAACATATAAGTTGAAGCTTTACTTTCATTGCCATTCGTGTTAAATCAATATAAATGATAGATTATGATAATTCATATATTTTCAATGAATTCTCTAACTCGCGCTGCAACATTTCACTTATGTTCGCTCTATGCTAAGAAATGATATACTTTACCTTGATGAAGTCTGTCGATTTTGGAAATTGAGTTTAGTTCCATCCTATAGTGCGTGTTTTGAATTAGGCAAAGCATGGAAAAGTCGGGATCATGCAACGCGAGATGGAAGTTCAAAGAAATTCCCCCAGCGAAGCACCAATCCAGACCGAAAGCCTCCAATTTTTTCACCGACCAAATTCTACTCGTGATATCAACATTCGAAAAACTTTCTCACCTAGAGCACGGAATTTCGGAGTGAAAAATTTCCTTTTCCCAGTGAAAACCTCTCGAGCTTCTTGATGCTCCCCGCCCACCTCTTCCTCCCCACAATCCCACCCACTAATTATACACCCAAAACTTCGCCCTCCCACCCTCGCCTCTTTCTCCACCACTCTTCCCTTTCAGTACGCATACCTTTTTCCAACCTCTTCTGCGCCTTCGGGGTCCGTCTCTCTCATCCCTTCCACGCAAGGTAATTGAATCCAGAAAAGCAGAGGAAGGCCCTCGCAGTGTTTAGACAGCGCGTTCGGGAGTGGGAGAGAGCGAGTATGAAGCCGGGAGGAAAAGGGGAGAAAGTTGAAAGGGGAAGTTGCTGTAGGAGTGAAGGAATGTTGGGAGGGTACATATGATCGGATAGGTAAGGAGGCTTGAATTGGCGAAGCGGAGAAGAGCGGTTTGGGGACTGAATGTTCTCTACCTTGAGGGCGGAGTAGGGAAACTCTTTCATCTTTGTGCACCGCGTTATGGCTGATGTTGGGACAGCGGCAATATCTGAGGAGATGCGTGAGTGGCTTTGCTTATGAATTGGAGAGTTGCAAGGTTGAAGATGGAAATACCCAGGTATCTCAGTCAGACAAGTTATAATTGACTCCAAACAGTATTTGCTCGAAAATGATGAGAGAAAACTTGAGAAACGACAAAATGAAGATCTTATGTGGTTTCTTGAGATCGACTATACTCAGGCTCATCACTGAGCATGGGATGATTTATGGAAGAGGTAAATGGAACAGGGCTATTATTGTATGAAGATATTACAAATTAAGGTTTACTCTTTACTGTGGCCAGCTCAGATAACGTCCAAAAACTGCAGAACTCTGCCATTCTTAGTTTCTTCTGAGTTCTTACTGAGTTGTCTAAACTAGCCTCAACTCTCATGCACTAGGGTAGCGGCTTAAGAAGTGTTTAAACATCTATAACGGTCATGATGTGAGAATTATCCGTATGTTTTCGGTTTATTAATCCCTAATTGTTGCAACAATATTTAATTATAAACATCACAAATTCAACGATTAAGCAATAACATTGCTAGGAATACAAACTACCTCTTCAGTTTCATAAATTCTGTGTCGGTTTGATTTTAAAATTTTGAATAAGAAATAGATTTAAATGGTTAAAATCCGGCAGTTAAAAATTAAAATAATAGCTGCGGAAATTTCTTTGTTGGTGTAAATTATTAACTTTAATTTACCTTAAAAACTAATTGGTAGATATTCACCCTGGTGATTATACAAATTAAAAATATGTCATTTCCAAAGAGAAATGGATGTGGGAAAAACCTGACAGGACCGGAACTCGAACCAGGATCTTCCACTTCCCAGGCGACTGCTCTAGCTAATTGAGCTATCGTGCCAGAACATTTAGACATGCCGTTCGGGAGACTGTGTGCAAGAGCGAGTGGTTCGTCAAACTAATCGATATTGTCCACAGCCACTATCTCTTAGAGACACCGGCCACACAAAGAAAAAATTTCTGGCAGGAAATTGGCTAGAGTACTATATCTTTTAATTGGTTACTTCAGGATTAAAATTCCTTTACTCTTTTCCTGTCCATAAAGTAACCTATTGCGACAAATTTTGGGATTTAAAATGTTAAAAATTAAATTTGTGAACACAAAGAACACTTTTTGTAACATCTTTTTTACGACGTTTGCATTTCATGAGGGCGAATAGAATTAGAGAAAATAGAAGGAAACGTGAGAGCGAATTTTGAATATCATATCAAACAAAAATGAGAGTAAACTTTTCGAGGAGAAACAAGTTCAATGTTACTAAACCAATAAAGACACCTGAATAATTTGTACGCTGCATCGTGATACATTCGTGGAGTAACAATGCAGGTCCATCTCTTCCGGGAAGCAATAAAAATAATATCGAGAATCTCTAACTATAGAATAACTATGCTAAATCAAATAATTGCTAAGAAAGCTCATTATGCTTGCCACCTGGCCCGTTTCCATAATTCAAGAGCCTCCGAGCGCGAACACCACAAAAAAAATTAAGATATCCCATAAAAATTAATCCTTTATGTTTCATTGTGATTCTGGTACCGACGCAAATAAAGAGTGAGAGGTTAGAACAATATTTTCCCTAAGTATTTAAAACGACCGATCATTTCGGATGCGCACATTTGATCGTGAGCAAAAGCAACCTTCTGCGCATGCTCACTATTTTAATCCCTCCATTTTTGTTTATTCAGGAGAAAGCGGGGAATGAAAACGTTTACGCAAGCTGGAAAAAAAGATGGTCGAGGGCGTTAGTTTTTACATATCAGAGGAAAATTATCGCTCGGAGGAGGGTAACTTCAGGCTAACGGTCAGTGGAAACAGCAGGGAGCCTCGTTTTCATATTCTTTCCATTTCCATATCCGCTTAAATTCACGGCTTTCTACTCAAAGAATGGACATGACCGTTCTCTTCTAAAAACTCGTTTTTTTTTGATCACTCATTAGTTAAGCAATGGAAAAGGGTATCAAGAGTAAATGTTTGCGATCTTTTCCTTTATGAGTATCCCACCCTCTTTCAATTATTTCTCGGATTAAACCCCCAGTTCTAAATCCAAACTTCTATCCATATCGATCTATGAAGTTTTCTATATATTTTCGAAAAATATCTTTTTACCAAGCTCGTGTTTCGTCATTAAGAGCATTAGACTGTTCCTAATCAACAAAAATATTATCAACATTAGAAGTCTGGTTTGTAGCTAAACTTACTGTATTACAATGCACGTGTTTATACCTTTTATTTTCTTATATTAATTTCCGTCATCATTAAAAAAACTAATAAAAATGTGAGTAAAATGTAGAATAATTTTCATATAAACTTTCTTAAGCTTTGCTAAATTTGTCTATGTCATATGTGTGGAACCAGTGACCTTCAGACCAACTTTGGCCTTTCCAGGAGTTGATTGCGCCATTTTCGTTGCTCGCTAAACAAAAGCCGTATTTAAAATACGATTAATCTTGCAAATGACGACAAGAGAAAGTAAAATAGAAAATAATCTCTATTAGGCACTAAGAGAATAAATTCTTTTACTAAACTTTCGGTTTTAAACTATTCGAATCAATACACACACAAAGAGCGGCTTATGATAGCTAATTGTTTCTTATCCAAACAAAGTTTTCTCCAACAAGTCCTTTTGTGCTGTTTTTTACATGTGTGTCCGACTGAATAATTATGCAATTGTGAATATAGAGAATAATTTTGGCAGAATCATGATAACCTTTTGCCACCTTCCGCTCATTATCGCTACAGAATATGCGATATTAGTAAAATTTCTAAGTATCTTCAATAGTATGTCCCCCGCTAATTTTGAGCTATTTTACTAGGCGTATAGTCTTAAACTTAAAGATGTAGCTGATTAATAGGAAAATAAATTATTTATAATCAAGAGGGGTGATATTATGCGTCGTGATTAATTTCTTCTAATAAACGTAGACGCTCTATAAAAATTTGTATCTAAGATGGATGAAAGCTATATTTTGAGTAACTGGAGTCATTGCATGGTTACATGTCAGGGGTTGTAAGGGGTTATAAAATATATCCTTGTCCTGTACTCAAAACCAGGAATCTTAGTTTATACTGCCTTTCTTTACTTAATTCCACTTCATTAGCTTTAAACAACTCGCAATCGGAAGTAGTATTTTAGGGAAAACTAGATGTGAGTTTTGAGTAAAGCTTCAACTTATTTTTGATTAATTTATAATATTTATCATCGTTAAAATCATTTATCTCGTGACAAAATTTTCAACATTTTTTTACTCGGTTACTTAATTATGGGATCAAGGAATAACATATTTTGCTATTTACCGCTAATTAAGGAATTGTAAATCAAAATTTTAAACCCTCTTCCACAGTACTAAATTTTGAAAAAGTGTGTAAAAAGCCATAGTCTCTGCAGAGGGTATAATTTCATCTTGAACGTCACAGAGGTGGAAAAATGGCTACATTGTTGCATAAATTGGGACGCGAAACTCTCTGTACATACGTAATAAATTTCGCTATTATTAAAATTAAATTGATCTGAACGTCAACCTACTATAAACAAAATATAAATATGACAAATATATAACATAATCAGTGATCCTGATTTAAATACAGTTTGGAACATAAATAAAATTTTTTATAGCATTGATAAAAGGGTGCTAATAAAGATGCCCTATAGAAAAAGGATTAGAGAGAAGGAAAATGGTTAAGGTAACCTTGAAGGAATTAGCCGATATTATGCGTTCTTCCTGTTACATAGGTCTTTCTGATATTGCTTGTAAAATCAGAGAAAAAGATGCTAGAAGTAACCATTTCAAGAATTATTTTTTTCCGCGAACGATACGCGAAAGTAATTGATTAGAAAAGCAATCTTTTTACATGCACCCCCTGCCATACTCCTAAAGGCGGCTTGCAGGGTACATACGTTGATGTAGTTGAATTGGGCTATCTTGGCATAAAATCCAGACATTGTTTAAGGAGACGTAGGCAAGGTGATTAGAATTAGATGTATCCAAGGTATATTGTTTGATTATGTATGTATATTTGTTTGAAAAGTACTCCCAAGAGGACTCTTCCTTCGCTAATAATGGGTTCCATGAAAAATATGCCTTAATTAATCTAGCTTAATATAAAATTGATTATTTGAAAATACTTTTAAATCGTAAAGTACCAAGAATCAGGTAGATCTAACGCGAAAGGAATCTATCTACTTCGGGCCACTTTGTCCCTGAGTTGCGAGTGACGTTAGCTCAAATGGAAATTAAATCCTTGAGCCATATCTAAAAATCCTCAATTGAATCGCGGCAATTTTTCTTAGCCTTTGGTCCTCTGCTGGTGATCCCAAAATGAGAGACTAATGATCCTCTTGTAATCACAGTGTGCATAATTTGAGAAAACCCTTCTCTCAGCGCGCAATAATTTATTCCTTTCTCATCTCTAATAAAACGGAGGGAAAGAGATCTATGGGGGCAGAGAAGAGGAGGCGATAGGAAATAAAACGGAGGTGGGCATTGGGAGGAGAAAAATAAACACAGGGAAGCGGCAGCGTAAGAGAGAGAAGGCGTCGTGAGCGGGAACAGCACGCTTCCGAAAATCATTAAAATGCAAATGTGACGTGAGATGGGGAAATGGGATGAGAAATAAAAGTGGGATAGGAGTTGGAAGGTCGGAAAAGAGTGGAATTCAGGGAGAGAAAGGAAAAAGAGAGATTATGGTTGGAGAATTGGATGAGGAGGCAGATGCGGGACGAGGCCAAAAATTGAGGGTAGGTAGTAACTGTGAGCGAGAAAAGATAAATAGCTAGAGAGGTGATATTTTAAGGAGGAAATTCGAACTAATTAGAACAATCTGCTTTAAAACCTATACATATAAATGAGCAATCATTTTCTTTTGCGGGATATACGCAGATGACGAGTTGAACGTGACGAAATAATTTACGTGGGGCGATAATGTCATCTCTGAAAGATGGGTGTTATATTCACAAGGCAGTCAAATATCTTGGAACTTGAGGTTGAGAAATTATACTTTATATTAAACAAAGTTAATTATAACTGAGGTAGGTTGTTCTAGAGTACGGCCTCATTGCAAATTCGTTCATTTATTACGTATTATTAATAGTACGCGATTATTTTCCTATTGCGTAGAATTTTACTAAAAATAGTTCTCAAGTGTTACACTATTACCAAAGTATTCCGATCTTCTACCTTTTTCGATTGAACATTTTGCAGTCATTTCCAGTTATTTACAATTTTCTGTACTTCTCACCTATTCTCAATTACGACTGAAATCCCTGTGTAAGAAACTTTAAAGAGTAAAACTCTTAAATATGCATGAAAAACATTCTCTTAGAAATTCAACTCTTTGCTTCATCAAAACTAGAACGTTTTCGGAACGCGGTCACTTTTTAATAAAGACAGTTCTCTATTTTTTAAATTTTTAAGAAATTGAAAGATACGAACGTATCAGAAATAACGAGTTAAATCTAAACGTTTTGTTAAGTTCCACTCGTAGCCCATGAAAATGCTGGTTTCCCCTTATTTGATCTTCGTGTTATCTGATTATCGACTCCTTTCCACCAATAATATATAGATACTCCAGGTAGCATGTGGGGATTTAGTAAGAAGTAATTGAGATTTAAAAGTCAAACTGGTCGATGAAAAACTAGCGATACACCTTATAAAATATAAATATATAAAATAAAATATGCATATTTATACCTGAAAGATAACCTGTCCTTATAAGAGATTATTTTAGTTATAAGCATCTGAACCTCATTATTAATGTAAATTCCTTGGGTTATTAAGGTAGATTAGGTAGAAGTAAAATTATATTTAATACAGGAGCGATGCCGTCTCTAATTAAAATATCGTAAATTGCGAATATTAAAAAGGAAAAAGAATTTAAAAAACAGCGAGCTCAAATATTTCTGCGACATCTGAGGAAACTTCCGACGAGTGGGTAATGATACTTAAAGTAGTAAAAGATTTGGCTTCCTGGGAATTAATTTAGATATGAAAGAAAGGGATTCGGGGAAAAACTGTCTAAAGAACGTAGACACCCACGCGTATTAATTTTGCTGAAACGATGAAGAAAGATAAATCCAAGAAAATTCTTTCGGTGGAACTTTCAGAGTAGGTCTAATATATATAAAAAAGAGCAATCGATTTAGGAAAATTGTATGTGATAGAATGAAAGTTAAGAGTGAATTCCAATGTTATCGGGCATGAAAATTGGACCAGCTCGTTGAGAGAAGTCTCTATTCATAGAATATTAAGAAAGGTAAGATTATCCTTTCCTTGAGTTTTTCAAATTCAGATATACCGTGAAAAACAGCAGGTTTTTCTCAGTAAAGACCAAACCTTTAATGCTTCCATGAAAAAAGTGGTTCAGAACAGATTATTCGTCGTTATCTCTGAAAAAAGTGGACTTCGGGTTAGTTTTATTGCTTTCCAAAAATTTTATATTGCTGGAACATTTAGCATCAGTTTCTGACACAAAGAGTCTTCTTCAATCTTCTGCACTGTCATAAAAATGGTTTAAGGTAACTTACTTTGCCCCTGAGAGACACGCAACCATCCAGGACTGATAAGTGATGTGGGTTGAGAACATACAAGGGGTAATCTCTGCCTTCTCTCATTTAGTTACGGGAATCAAATAAAGTGATTTCGGCACCTTAGTGCCTTTCTTTTCTACTTAAGGAAATTTCCGCACTAAATGCAGCATCCAGCGACGTTTTCTAAAATTGATCGGCACGTCTGTCCTCTGACTGCTCAGGCAGCGCTTTTTGCGATATTGTTAATGATATGAAATATTTTTCGGACTTCCCCATCATATTTCAAGTAAAAATATCGAACAGAAATCGAAAACCGAACTAGAATAAAGCGTTATTTTTGCCGGAGTAAAACTGAACATGAAAAGAAAATATTTAAATTCTTGAACCCATAAGGAAACCGAACACAGTTTTTTCTTCCTATTCTTTTCCTACTATCGGTTTACTATAAAATCATTTTACTTAAGTTTAATGGGAGACTTAAAATGTATGCCTACGACTTGAAACCAACTCTCACTAACATAAGTATTATTCTTAATTTTAGTGTGACATTATATATACTTTTAAAGTTAGAAATAATATAGAAAACCTTTAAAAACATATAATATTTCAACGATTAGAGGGGAAAAATTAGTTAAAACCAGTGTAACGGTGGTATAAACCGGAACTGAACTGCATTTGTTTTTCCTTGAACCTGAACAAAAGCAGGTAAAAAAAATATTACGGTTTGAAACCCTGATTTCATGTTTATCATGAGAATAAATTATTGCTGTAGCAATACTAAAAACGTACCTTCGAGTTGTATGGACTAGTAAATTATCACTTAGGAATAGAGACAACTGCATTAAATTCCGTTTAAAACGCTCCTGCTTAACACGCTAACCCGCTTAATACAGGGTATTCTTTCGGTTCCGGCTTTTATCACGCAAAACACATGGTAAAAATATCGCTTATGACATTTTGGTACCCCCTTATAGATCGGATATATTCTGACGTCGGATAAACTTGAATCCTCTGTAGTCAACCCTCCTCCTCCTCAAAAGACAAAGAATAGTTTACAATATCTGTATCATCCGGTCTCCTTCTCACATCCCAAAGGGGAAATTGACCAACATGAAGTAGCAAAGGAAAGCACTTTCTATTCCCCAAAGGTTCACCATTCTTTAACAAATATGACAACAAGGTATTACAAAACAATGACTGGCGAACTCTCTAGATACCATATCTACAACTGTGGTAAATAAAGCAAAGTAAAGAAACATCCTTTGCATTTTAAGGTGCAAAGAACACACTTAAAAATTAAATAGGCAAGATTCCCTTTCCTATTTTTTTATAACGTAAAGCAACGTGACGTCCCTTGTTATATCACGATTTAAATGCGGTTTTCAGCTGTTCCCTAAAACGTTTCTGAAGTGAGTTTTACCCTATGTACTTAACTGATATGTAATTTCCGAGAACAAAATTGTTATCTAAGAGACGAACAAAATGTTTTATGATTCTCGTTGTTAACTTTTATTCCTGTTATATTAACGTTAAATTAACTATCGATTTATTGAAAACTACCTATTCTAAGTTTGCTGTTCCAGCAGTAAATAAATACATCATTGCAATATAAATATTTATAAAATGGGAAATGTCGACCAAGAAACCAGTAAAGATGAATACCCTAGTAATAATAATATGTAAAGTTAACAACATAACATTTTTCTTTATAATTAATTGTAGGTAAGTCAACAGCATAATATTATCTTTCTGTCAGTACCAAAAGCTTCAGCATTAAATGATTCTCCAACGTTTAAAATGCCTAATCTCTTTTCACTTCCCCAATTAGAAAAAAATGAGAAACAAGCTATTCTTTGAAGGGGAAGTAGCAGAGAGGAAACGGCAGATAGGGTTCAAGGTCGTCGTTAGCTGGTTGAGTGAATGAGTGGAGTCCCTTTTAAGGGATAAGGAGAAAGTGGCTATGAGGAAAGGAACGAGAGAATAACGGAATGGGAGAAGAAAAATATGACAAAGAGATAGAGAATGAATAAGGAGTTTGGTATGGGAATAAGATCTGAACGAGTGGCTTGATTTAGGCGAGTGTTGGCTCGATATGAAATTCTCAAGTGTTCGTCGGACATCCAGAGAGTTTTAATAGAGCAGAGAATAAATTGTCAGAAAGGCATGAGAGCGGATTTCCATCGCGAATTCTGAAGAGGTTTTGGTTGAAGTGGATAACTTTAAACTTATTTGCTTTAGTGATTATTTCGGCTATGTCGATTCCAACGGCTCCGAGATATTCAAGCGGATTAGCACCACTTACATTTAAAATCTCGATTTATTTTATCATCGCATCCCTGAAGGAAACACTTCACCACTGGATTAAAACTTTACTCACATAAATGTGGGTTGGGGTGGATCAAAGTTTTGTAATTACCTTGCCATTGAACAGAGATTTTGAAACAATTCCAAGTGCCTTTCTGTTTTATTTCTTTCGATGTAGACAAGTGTTTCATTTGCTATGTAATCTAGTAGTCATACATTTCAATTATAAATTATCTTCGCTGTTATATTTAAACTTTTGAAAAAGCTACTTGAAACTTGTTGAATATTCCTTTTGTAGAATAAATGGTATATTAAAATATAATATAGGTCTGTCAGGGTGCGTAAATGCATTCCCCACCCCTCCAAAAAACAAACTAGTTAAGTTAGTCGTGCTTCAAATACGAGCATCATACAATAAAAACGGAAATATGTAGGCTATATTGAATTATGAGATTATCTATTCTAGGTTTTACTCTACTCGTACTTGTCTCTCTATGTCTATTTAAGTACCTTAGAAGCCGCCTTTCGGCGCGTGGCAGGGGGTGCATGCACCATGACTCTATTTCCCTAATAGATTACTCTCGCGTATCATTCGCGGAAAAAATGAGTTCTTGAATCGATTCGTTCTAGCATCTGTTTCCCTAATATTTTAGGTTAGAAAGAAGTCACACTCATAATACATAGTAGATACAACTTGAAAAACACATACAGAAACAAAGTATTTCAAATACAAAATCTTATTCGAGATATCTCAAATAAAATTATAGTATACCGAAAATTGAAATAAGTTTTCCCTATGATGCGACTTATTTACAAATATATTTAATTAAATGTATCAATTTTTCTTTATATATCACTGCTGATTGAGTAGCTACACCTTATTGCATACTTGTTTCTAATGCTGGCATACTTCAGTTAAGAGTTTTGAAATGAATCTCCAAAAAACCGTAATTTGCAAACAACCAGCGGGGTTAGAATTCTCCGAATAGCCCGCGGTTTACAAGGTATTCAATGTTCAGTACGTACTCAATGCATACGAACAGAACAGTTATCTTCTCTCCTTAAGATGGCAATATACTATACTATATATAGTATTGAAAATAATTATTAAACAGGTGTATTTAAACAAGTAAACTTTTTCTTGTTTAAATACACCTGTGGAAAAGAGTAACTATAATTTTATTTATACCATCCTTTTCATTGAATTGCTTTGTTATAATTAACATATTCACATAAGAGTGAAAAGTCCTTTGACATTGCTTGTTAATATCCTCCATCAATAGTAGAAGTATTGTTAAAAGTGCTTCGACAGCTCAGATCATTTCGCACACTGGCGCCCACCTAGAATCAAACCCGGGATTGCGTTGTCGAACGCGTTGCCCACTTGGCTCTCTGGAACCAGGTTCTATCATCTGAAGGCAAAGTTTTCCTAATCTATGCTCGAATTAAAATGGCGATTCTTGTTTCGCTATTGTATTCCGCGCAAGTCAATTTGAAGAATGTTTTAAAAGTTTTCGATACAAATGAGTAGAAACAGTAAAAGACAGGATAAAAACTGAGTAACACGTATGCGGATAGCCATCCTTTCAGATATTACTATATATTATAGGAAACTGAAAACTTGCGTGTTCAAAAAAAAACTGTTAGTTCACAGAATAACAAGTATTTTTATACTTTGATAGTAAAAACTATCCGATTTTTTAAACAACGCGTGATCATAGGAATTAAAGGGTGACATAACATTTATTTGACTAAATAATCTTTCAATTTTTCACATATTATACTCAAGTAAATATGCCACATTATCTCATTAAAATAAGGCATAACTATTGGAAAATAGATTTGTATGCTAGAACTATTTGGAAAATAGATTTGTATGCTAGAGGTTAGAATATTTCCCCCTACAGCATCCCTCACCAAGAGTAACCTCGTCTGCGACTTTTCAGGAGAACGACACAACAGGGAGATCTCAGCGCTCGCTTAAATCCTGAGGCAAACATTGCATTGAAATGATAAGCCTTCTGAACCTTTGGAAAAGCGTCTGAGAAGACATCTCATTGCCATTGAATGCAAGGGGAAGGGGGTATTTTCGGTTTCACAGCAGCTGACCCGTCCATATCAGAAGCATAGGGCGGCAAAGGGGAAGGATGCAGGGGGGCACTTAGGAGCTGGGACAAAGGATTATTAATCCCATGAGTGGAGATTCGGGTCCTAATGGGGAAAAGGTGGGGGTATATGAGGGCCGGCATCGGTAGAGCGGAAGTAAGTGGCGCTATGCCGACGGAAGATTCTGGAAACAACACCGTCGCTGAAATTCCAACTTGGATTGGGGAAGAGAAGAGAGATGGATAGGTAAAAAGGCAGGGAAGGAGGGATGAGTGTTTAAGCGGATTCAACCTTTCCGTCTGCGCTATCTCGCACTCTATAACATCCCCCTCTCTCTTTTGTAACAGCCGACCCGATTTATCCTTTCCAGAGTTCCTTTTCAACCCTTTCCGACGTTCCCACACAGACAGTAAGTAGCAAGGAGAGGAACTGGAATCATACGAAGGGTTTAGGGGTGAATATTTCAAACTTAATTATTTGTGGAGGTTAAGCTTAAGATATTTTTTATCTTCCACGATTCTTATTTGGGTTGAATCCTTTAGCTGGGCAAAATCAATAGTAAGGGCGCAGGCATTTTAGATCACACTCTTTCAAGTATTTTGAAACTCATATATTTTCATTGCGCAAGCATTTAAAGCTCATTTAAGTTTTTTAGTATACTCCATCTTAGGAGTGTAGTATTGGTGTTGAAATGTGAATTAGGTGATTTCCAGAAGGCCGGTCGATCGTTTCCTTTCCCTTGTTTTCTGTTTCGGTCTCAGAGCGTAAGGAGCGAACAACCGACGAAACGGCTCTTGGGGTATTTTGAACCTCTAACCTATAACTCATGTAAACCAGTCGATTATTGATTACGTCAAGCACCAGGCTATAGGTTCTAAAATAATTATTGAATTTTCAGTTTACTTTTACTTGGAAAAGCAGTGAGACACGCATCTTTGGTACACATGCTTTGAATTTAGAAGAAGAAATTGAAAGAGAAAAAGTCTGCCGCAGCCGGGAATCGAACCCGGAACCGCTTTCACTCAATTTGAACGCGTTAACCACTTGGCTATCCATGAGTCCTCCCCGAAAGAAAGGAGCAGAATATTTCTTATTATAAGTATAAGTATTTCTCAGAAGAATGATAAAAATTTAGTAAATTAAAAGAGCTTCCGAATGTCAACACCTCCGCTTCCGATAACTGATTGTTCTGTTTTAGATGAGGTGCAACGATAAAACATATCGGTGTAAACCTGAACCAATACGAAGCGGATCAATTGCGGTCTAGAAAAGCCATTGAGGCGGTTCGCTAACATGAGGCAGACCTCATCGATATATACTGTCAATACCGATTGGCTGGAACATCAATTGGCCATTGTGCCATAGATTATCTAATCAGATGCTAAATTTAGATTAAGCACATACAAGTAATTATCGCCCATGCGACTAGTATGATGTCGATTGATATTTATTCTAGACTAAAGCATATGTTCGTAAGCAGCCGAGGAGAGGATTAGGAAACAGTATTCATAATTAGGAATATATAAGGTAAATTTGAAAAATAGTAAATAAAGGGCAACAAATTGTAATCGGCGAAGAAAAAAGGAAGTATAATTTTTGGGTCATACAGACAGGTATCAAAAGTTGACAGGATTTTATAGGAAAGGAAGAGGATCTAGGAAACAAAGAAGAGATGAAGATTAAGACATAGATTAAGACGAAGAAAAGTTAATTAATTGATCCCGGCCATCTTGAATTGAAGGTTGGCGAATGAATATCGTGAATAACAGTGAGAGGCAGCAAAAAAGATTTACTGGTTGCAACGGCAAGGCTTGCATTTATACACTGAAAAAAGCAGACATAAACCGAAAATAATGTTATTTCTATCAATATACAATATTCAATTTTCAATTTACTCTAGTTAATCTGTAGTAGCTTTTTCGATTGACATTCGTTCTTGTATTTCACCACCAGAGCGATTCAATTTGCTTCTAATAGTTAGATTTCGATGTTTACGTTTTTGCTACGAAATAATACGGGTACACGTAAATTAACACCATACCGTGGCATTTCAGCGGAGCAATCTCCCCGACCATTTTTACAAATTCCTCTGCTACCCTATCGAATTTCTACTACCACCGGGAAAACATAAATTCCCATAATTAAAAACCTACGTGGGGGCAGTCATGTTAATATCCTCCCTCACAACAGAATAGAGGTTTAATTTTCATTCATCGGCATTTTTTTTCATTTCCGAGGGCTAACATGAAAAGATATACCGAGGACGAATATATAGGAAGAGACGAAAGAAATTAAACGTGTCGATTTCAAACAAGAGTTCATTATCCGGAAGCATTTAATTATCGCAGGACACGTTTTTTGGGAGAAATAAATAAAAACCCGGGAAACCAAAAGTGTGTACGATTGGAGGAGTGAGGAGGAGAGAAAGAGAAGAGGAAGTGAGAGGTGAGGGATAGAGATCCGAGAGTCTCCTTCAATCCCTCCTTCCTCGTGACGTATCCGAAATGCATTGTGCATATCCCCATCCTATCGGACGCCTATTCCAAATAGCTGCCTGCGATTTTGAAAAGCCCTTCGCGTCAAACTGACGGTTGCGCTCTCTTTTGTGAGCGCTCTGTTAGAAAAACCACCGCCCTTCTGATAGCGAAAGGCCGCTTGGATGTGTGGGCGCGGCTGGGTGCACGCGCGATGCACTTCCCTATTGTGGATCCGCTCAAACGCAGATTCCGATATTTTTTCCTCTGTTTATACATATACGACGGAATCATCAACATTTTACGTCGGTTATTTTCGCGATTTGTGACGGACGGAATGGGGAGATTATGAGTCATTGGCCTGGGAACGGAAATAAAAACGGACTCCGGGGAATAGAGAATAGGACGCTCATTTCGGAAATTCACGCGATAAATGGGCGAATTTCGCGAAAAATCGTCCCGTCCGCGGGTACTGAAAACTCGCACGAAAAAAAAACTCGAAAACAAAAATTTGGAAATAAAAATTCGCGCGACGAGGCTTGATTTCCTCCTTTCTTTCGCCGTTTACGCATTTTCTTTTTGTCCCCTGAAAATCTGGCGCTTCATCTTTTGTTTGGGAGACGAAATGAGCGAGGGCCGATGTTAGTCCTTTGTGAGAACGTTCGCCTATGAAATGTTGTATGACTCGCATTTCGGGACGACTGTTTAAAGGAATAATAGCGACAAAGGGATTTGATTTTTGTCCGGTCAGGATGGACCGTTTCCAACCTATTTTTGCGCTCTCTGTCGCTTCTTTTTTCTCCATCGATGGCAGCTGAACCAAATGTATTCCAAACAAATGTTCTACCGATTATCCTCGCGTAAAAAGCGAAGCGTTTTTTGTTACTCGAGAGGAGCGTTGAAATGCCGATTTTTGGAATGGCGCAGTGAAATTTCAATACACCCGTCGTGATATTAACGGGGTAATAATCAGCTTTCGAATATTTTCGCCGAAGCTATAGTTTTTTCCTTTCTGATTCGCGCATCTGCGAATTCTATAGTAAATTATCATTTGAAATAGCGGTGAAATGCATCAAGGGGATTTTCGGTTAATGACCTGCTGGAATGTGATAGCTTCATATTTCATGTCTGCAATATTTAATTAATGTGGAATATTTTCATTTATCGTACCCTTTAAAACATTTTTCTTTTTATACTATTCACATTAAATGATAGTTTTTACTGATGAAGCAATTTTCGATAAAATATACTAAACAAAACGCGCAAAAGATAAAAGTAACATTTTCTGAATTATATGTACCTAACTCTACTGAGTTGTGAACGAAAAGAGAATCAAGGTTTTAAAAGGAAAATATGCCATAAAAATCCGAAAACTCTTATTTTTTGGACACGAATTAGATTAGTGACCATGTATCTGACAGTTATGTTTGTTAACTGATAAGTAATACACCGGTGAAATTATATATTACATAATATATTAAATGACATCATATATTATATGACAATTACATTATGTTAGTCCAGTGTTTGCAAACATCCATCTATCATCATTAAGAAATTCATTGAAACTCCAAAGGTGAAACGAACATGAAAGTGTGACAGGGCTGGGACTCGAACCCGGATTTCCATTTTCCGGGCGGCTGCTCTAGGCATCCTGACAAAACTTTGAATATTCCTAGCCGCACGACTTTTCGTGCAATAACATCCTTACACATTTCGTTGAGTTCACTCAAATAAATCGATATGAATATCCAATAGGTTAACATATTACTTGGAATAACTACACAGAAAGGTATAAATAAATATCTAATAATTATAGCTCTTAGATTGGTAGGTAAATAAATTAATATATATAAATAAAATTTAAATGAATAAATTATAAAACCAAATATTCAATAAGCGATTGCGGCAGAAATCTCTCGAATCTTGCCATAAAATAATAGGATATTTAGCAGTCTTTAAAAAAAAAATACTTTTACAATATTTCGTGATCGTCGCCTCGAAGTAAATATACGAAAAAAATTCGGAAATAACAATTTTACGAAGCGCATTCGCCGAGAAATTATTTGTCATCCATAATCAATTAACAATCCTCGTTCCTCTTTCCTAATTTAAGGGAGTTTGAACTTTGATTTGACCAATTATCCGCCCCTACCTTTTTCAAAACCCTCGCACCCCACGCATCCGGAGAATTCCGAACGTATGGGCCGATGGGAGGCAATTAGGTTAATTAGTCCTCTTGTTCATTTGAGAAACCCTAACATCGATTCCTCATCCTCCTCGTGCATCCGCCGTAAATTATATCCTCTTTTGTGTCCTTCTTTCTGTACGCTTTCGTTCATTCTCTCAACGTTCATCCTGGATTCTACAGCTCTCAATTCTCAAATTTTCCCTAGCTTTTGGACTTTATGACGAATACGTAAGGCGTACTTATGGGTGAATGTGAATGAATTTGTGTAAAAGTGATTCTCGACTTGTATGCCGCTATGCTCATCTATTTTCCGTCTATCAGCGTAGGCCCATTTATCTGCTGCCCCTCTTCCAGACTGCTTGCTTGTTCGCGTGCCTCCGCAGAAATCTGTTGATCCGTCGTCCTCCTTTGTTTGGCAGTTTCCGGTTGCCATTTGTCTGTCCAGTAAATCATTCAGAGAATCCGCGAGGCTGTTGCTACCTCTATTGCACTTATTCTATATAATTTTTATAACAGGTGGGAATTTTGGGAAGATATTCTTCTAGTTTCCGGATCTCCCATTGTCCACAAGGATATAACACTCCATTTTCTATTTCTGTATGAGTAGATTTAGTATTTTCAGGATTTTTTCAATAGTGTGGACTTCCGTAAGTATGGTGCCATGTTGAAAGACATAAACCTGTAATAATTCGACTCTTTGAATGACGCAGGAAATTATTTCCGGCTTTACTCACGGAATTATTTCATTATGAATCGGACTAGTTTTGCTGAAAATCCAAAAGGCTTTATAAATAATTTCAGCAGTTATAATAAGGTAAGAAGCAGGGTAATCTCGAAGTTTACATCCGATGTCTTTCGCCGACAGGCAGCTTTCAGTTTATCAAATGTAGACGTAGGGAAATTTATTCGGCCATGGTTTCGTAATTGATAATTTAGAGATCTAACGATAACCAGTTCATAATGCTCAGTAATCAAACCAAGATTGGTTAATATTACTGCCAGCCTGATCCTGCCGACCCTTCCAACAGGGAATATGGCAACTTAAAAATCACTGATGCAGATTATTTCTCTCGATGAAAGTATTTCTGCGTCTTCACATGCACAGGAAAGATATATTAAATATGATAAAGCTTAGGAGCTGGCAGTTGATGAACTAGGGTTGAAGAGCTATTTTATTATCTTCTTTATTGGCCTTATAGATGCTGAACATGAATCGATTCTTCGCATGATGAGTACATACAATATGTTAAGTCACTTAAATCAGCGTTATTCAGAAATGTTCGATTCTTTAGGAGAATTAAAAGAATTACTAATCTGTAACCAGCACCCACTGTCATCCCTTACGAGACATAGATTACAAGGAGAACCCTGGTTTGGGAACCACAAAACCAAAGAAAAGCTATCTTTATTTATAACATGAGCGCAATCGACTGTTATCTATCAATTCTTTATCATGTATATTTCCGTATCACATTTATTTAAGTAGTATTTACACCAAATTCCACATTTGAAACAATAATAAAATAAATTTAAACCAGCTTCGTAAAATAATTACATTATGTTGTGTTTAATTATATCATAATAGTATGGAACTCTTTTAGAGTGTTTTAAATTTGGATTTGACCGGAGAATCCGCGCGAAGTATCTCATAGTAATTAACTGTTAAGCCTCTATTTAAAGAACGATTATCTGTACTCAATTTCAAAATAGCAGGTAGGTATCTTAATCGTTTCCTATCTCAAGTATTTCACAATGGCCTACCAAAATAGGACGTCCTATATTCTCTTCGGCAAAGCATTTCGGTTACCAAGAATCGTGAGAGTTTTCCAGTCCATCGCATTCCTTAAAAAATTCGCTTAAATATTGCATCCTCGAATATGTTCTCTCTTTATATCATTTTCCTGCCCCATTACCTTCAGCCTCATTCCCTATTCCTCATCCCAGTTCATTCTCTTCTCTCCTTCAATCCCTTCTGATTCCCTCCCCTTCTTCTTTAGTGGCTCATTCCTCATCCTCAATTTCCCTTTCTCCAAGGTGTACTTCCTTTACTTTCCTTTACTATTCCCTCTTCATTCTCCTTACCTTCTCATGATTTCTCCTTCCCAGTGCGCTTCTCAACCGCTAACACTCGCCTTCCAAAGCCTTAAGAGAATTCTCTTTTGGCCCACAAAAACCTCCTCCCTTGAGCAAAACAACGAGAATGAGAGAGAGAAAGCGTGTGTGGGATAAATGGAGAGAGAGGGGGAGAAATTTCGCTTTCGAGGATATTGGGAATGGAGTCAGAGGAGCTCTTTGTCCCCGTACTTCATGTTTTGAGGAAGAACTTATGCTTACTCCACTTCACTCCTCTAAGGAGCCATTAAAGTTTCCATCGCATCTCCATCGCTCTTGCACACTCTCCCTTTCCACCCTCTCTCTCGTGGATTTCTTAGCTCTCCGTTGTCCCACTTCAGCTGTTTCCTTCCCTCTCTATCTTATGGGCGCTTTACCTCGAGAACTCAAATCTCGGAGCACTTCTTTGTTCTTAGTCTCCTTAGTCTTCCTAATAGTTAAGAAAGAGCTAAGCGTAAATTATGCTCCGATTTAGCTTAATTAACTAACCACATGGAAGCTTTGATTAAAGTTAGGAATAAAACTAGTGGATTTAGGCTGACACTAGGCATTGCCTTGTAATAAGAATCATTGCCTTTTTGCGATAAAGTATGTATCTATTTAAATCGAAATATTACTATAGATATAGACGTTACTTAGCTTTAAAAATAAAAGGAATTTTATAGGTCTAAACCTTACAGCATCTTTATTTTTTCCCTACAAATTCATCCTTGAAATGATGACAGGTCATTCAGAATTCATTCTAATGTGTTTTATGGTAGGATCAGTCATCTCAATGGAGAGAATGTTGGAAATTAATTAAATGCTTGCTTACAGTCTAAAAGGTTTATTTTAACTGCAGATAAAAATTAAAAATATTGGCTCACCAGATAGAGATTTTATCATTAGAAAAGAATAGTAATTTAAAATTATGTATGTCACCTAACAGTTAATTGATAAAGAGTACTATTAATTTTTTTTTGAAAAGAGAGTTTAAAATGCTAAATGGACCGATTAGATGCAGTGAATGTAAAATATATCAATTAATCGTTTCCTAATGAATGTCATTATATTTAGATATTATTTTTACCATCCATTCCACCAATTTTTCCATTAATAAAGGGTTTCTTGGTGTTTTTATCTTATTGGTATTTATATTTTATTAAAATATTTTTACAATTTATTTTAAGATGAAGATTTTTTTTATTCCTACCGTTCACTTTCGAAGAAGGCCACTTTAAAACTTATAGCAAAAATATTACCACGGCAAAAAATTGACTTCTCTAAAACATTTAAAATACATCAAATTTTTTAGGATACATTTCGATATTCGTGGGTTAACAACCGTCCATATACTACCATTTACCTAATTCCACAGAAGGAAAAACAAATATTTTGAGATCATTTCAATTAACTCATAAAATTTCTCTCCCCATTGAGCGTTGATCCCTTCCAATTGACTAATGACAAATGGAGGGAAGAATTACATCGTTCACGCAGGAGGCGGTCGTTTATTTGAAAAAATCGAGACGCCCCAGCGAAACCTTTTCGCGCTCCCATTTCAAATGTAGCTAGATCAACACTATTCATCCACATCCAACCGCGCCCCGCCCCATCTGCTCCGTCTTAATCTCCTCGGCGTTTCCGAATTACCATGTAATATTTGTTATCCGAACTGCCTCTTCATTCAGCCTCTCTATTTGTCTCGAACGACTAATCCCCATTACATCTCCTCACCATATCCCATAACGACCCGCTAAAGGTGCAGTTTCTCCATCCACGCACACATCCATTACTCAATTCTCCTCCACGAGAATGAGAAGAGAAAAATTGGAATGGAGAGGGGAGAGCGGATCCCCAGAGTTATAGAAGAGAGCACGTGAGAGGGAGGATGGATTTTGGGGTGTTTGGATAAGTCGGGATAAGACGGAAGGAAGGAAAGCGAATGGGGAAGCAGAGGAAGACGCCGAGGGTAAGTGGGCTCCATAAGAGAGGGCAGGCGAAACCTTGTTGCCTCGGAGATAGTGGCCTCGAAGAGACCCCGGCCGCAATTGCCTCTCCGACCGACTCACGGGGAAGGGAAAGCAATTAACATGTAAATGCTAGTCTGGATAAACAGAGATTGCGATAATTAAGACAGCTTTCCCCTCCTATCCCGCTTCCTATCCCCGCACTTTCTGCCTCCTTTCGCCTTCAGCGGAGACTAATAACGCACCCGACACCGGCCGACACCCCAACCCTCCCGCCCCTGATCTCTGAGCTTTGCTTAAACCTTCCACCTTGGCCTAACTGCGGGCGGAGATTGTTGTTCGAAACCTCCCGACCCCACCGGAAAAGACCCGCCCGAAAATCTCGGCGCCCACGGGGCCCTTTATACTGACGTCTGACCTTTTACTGCCGACCGCGGGTGACTGTGGAGCGCTTCTGGGAGCGCATTACCTCCTACTTACCACTCTCCAAGACAGTGCGGCAACAGTTACCGACGCAGCGTTCGTACACACAAACTACAGGTGTGTGCGAGATTCGACTCCCACTGAGAGGAGGTGGCGGGAGGAACGATTACCGTTGATGGGAGAGTGAGGTTTTGGGAGAAAGGGATTTCTGGGAAGGAGAAATGAAGCTTTATTTTGGTAGTATGTGTGGAGAGAAGAGAAGAACAGGGGACGATTAAGGAACTGTGGTTGAGGAAGCCATTTAATGGGTAAGGAAGCGAGGGAAGAGAAGGTTCTGCATGTGGGAGGACGAAAGGGGAGGGAAGCATGTAAGCTGGGAATTGGTACACAAAACGTATGGCAAAGGAGCGAATGAGGAGGAGAGTGCGAAGAGAGGATGATAAAAGGCATCCGATTCGCATTCGGAAATGTTCTCGCTGAAATTGCGTCGAGTAATTTTCGGTGCTGAATATGAGTCAACGTGTATGAGCAACTGAGTGACTATTGCCAAACTCTTATGACAAGCATAGGAATTGCTCATATAATTGAGTCCGAAGATGCCGTAGAAAACGATAGAGACAATTGGTATTGATTCTATATAGCGGAAAACATGGTGATAATCAAATAGAAATATATTGTATATGTAATTGTAATGCATGTTGGCAGTGTACCTTAACATAATTTTCGTAAAAAATCATCTTAATTCTAGAATTATAAGGGGCAGCTACTCTTCACCCTCACCGAGTTAAATCTTTCGGGTATTATTATATAGGTATTGAAAATAATTTTATAATAATTCTACATGACATAGTTACATGATTATGTAATTGAATTATTTTCGCTGTGTTGTTTCCCCATGAAATATTTTCAAGGTTTTTGTACATTAAAGTTAAATCCGCTTCAAAAGATTTTTGTGAAAATCGGAATATATTTTTAAGTCAGAAATATACTAATTTTCACCCAGAAAAACATGCGTAACAAAATGGAGATAAACATTAAGTAAAGATTTCCAATTTTAGAAAAATGATTCGTCAACAAGGATTTAGTTAGAATTAGTGTACGGAATGAAAAAAATAAGATACATTGCGAGGAATTTATCAGTGGCTACAAATTATGTTTACAAATGGTATGGTAAACAGAAATAACTTGTTATGGAGTATTTACTAACTCTGTATTTCGTGAATTGTTTTGCCCCGTTTCTTGTGCGAGCTTTTCCCGAATCGTGGGTTTTTCTCCATAAACCCTCAGTTGAGGAGTTTTTCACCACAACTGAAATCTTTGTGTTTTTATATGCAACTACATCAGTTATATGTATTAGTTTTTATTATATGCCTATTAATTTGTATCTAATGTTTGTACCAATTTTCTTGTATCTATGTTTCACGTACTGTAGATGTATTGATTTATTTTCGGTGTTTAGATGGAATGATTACTTTTTCTAGATGTAAGTTTATTGCAGTCTACTGCTTTTGGATTACTGGTGTAATATTATTATCATGTAATATTTCCCCAGGTTAGGTGGAAGAGAGGTCATTTTGACCTAACTTCACTGTAAGACTAAATAATAATAAGTAGTATAACATTATGAATAATAAAGAAAGAACACTTCTACAGTTACCACAATAATATTTTATTGGACGACCATGGTTTCGACCCTTCGGGTAATCTTCAAGTTTCCCTATAATGTATAATGGAGAACTACCACAAAGTCGAAGCCGAATTAGTAGATTCTAGTATAACATTCTATATGATAGATTTATTTCCGCAGAACATATCATTATTAAACAGCCACATACGATAGTCTCTAGAATAGTTATTCCGTAGTTCCGTGTTGATAAATGAAAGAGTTCCTTTCATTAAACTAATCCTCTCTTACCGTAAAAAAATATTTACAGCATCGAGGTTTGTGCACGAGGAAGTATTCAGGATAAATTAAAAACGTTCTTTACGCGCCCAGTTTCATAAAACCAACCCGCACTCTATTCCAGCATTTTTCAAAGCACCGCGCAAACCCCGCAATTTTTCGGGTCGTAAAGAGAGCTTCCTCGCTCTTAGAATAAGAGCGAGGAAGCGCTAATAAGTCCCAAAAATTCCCATTTCGCGACATTATCCCGCGAGGGCGCACTCGGATAAATAGGTCGTGAGTGACTAACCCGCTCGGGTGGGCAGAAAAGCGAACCAACGAATACAGAGGCGAAAGAGCTTTGAAAAAATGACAGACTCTCCGCGACAAAGTAGCCCTAAGAGGAAAGCTGTATTTAGGGCGCTAAAAAGAAAGAGTTCATGGGTGAACGAACGGAGGATGGGGAGAAAGAGACTCGGATGAATGAGTCCTTGAAGCAGGTGGGGATCGGTCTTAGCTGAGGTGCTCGTCCAAACTACCCACTCTTCACCTTTCTCTCTGAAAGCGAAGGATTACAAAAATAACGAAAAGGGGCCGAAAACAAAAGAACTCCGTAGTAAATAATGCGGCGTGATTGGAGAGACTTTGTTCCCCATTCGCCAGAAGGAAAAAAAAATGAGTGAAGTGAAGGAGTTAATGCATGGGCGAAGGAAGGGCTCAGACAGAAGGGCACGGCCTCATTCATTTTTTAAGGCGTTAATTTTATAGATTATTGCTAGGCAGTGGACAAAGGAGAGGATGGAGGGCGGTTCCGAAGGTTAAAATATGACTACGCCTCGCCTTTTTCCTCGACTTTGAGACTAATGCTAAAAATATCGACATTTTTTTACAACTTGAGGCACGAAAAATGTGAGCTTAAGAGGAAAGGTAATTGTATGGATTCTACTTAAAAACAGAGGCAACGGGTAACGGGAATATTTTTGGAAATCACAAATAGCTAAGAACGTTCGGAAAGAGCGGGATTATTGAATATGGCGCTGAAGTGTTTGCGACAGAGACGACGGGTTCTAAAGAGTCTCTCTTTCTTTGCCTGCTGTTTTTCTCTGCTACCTTTTTTGAGGCTTCCGTCAGTATTTTGTTCGCCATTGCAAGAGCCTAAAATCTGAAGCGAATNATTAAAGAGAAATATAATCACCAATAACAATAATAAAATGCTTCGATCAAAATAATCACTGTTAAAATATTATAAGAGTAACTGACGAGAATAAGATTCTCTTATTCATGTGACTAGAGTCCAATTTTCTATTGTGAAGTAAAGCCGAAGTAAAATAAAATAATTTATGTAAAATTAAAAGGTTAGGATTGGCCTAAAATTCTACATTACGTATCTAACATGGGATATGAAGGAGACGACTTTGATACGAAAAATGTACCGCAAAAATCACTAATAAGGTGTTTTCAAAATGGAAACTATCAATGACAATGTATAATGAGAGATAAGAAGAAAGCTGAAGAGAGAATGTAATGGAAAATGATATTGGAAAGGTAGCACAAGTACCTGTGTGACGATAGGTGCTATCCTTCGGCGCAGTGAGAGATAGTTAAGTGGCGTTCCCGAAATATACGGGAAGTGGAGCCAAGAGGCATAAAGGGTCATTGGAAACAAAAGGGAAGGGAAAAGGTAATTTAAAGCAGAGGGTGGTGAACAGAAAGAAGAGAGAAAACCAAAATAAAAGAAGAGAGAGGGAAAAATATACCGACAAAGAACTAATTTTGGAACCAGTAAAGGCTTTATTTTTACGATCGAAAGGAAAATGTCAAGTCTATTATTATGTGTAACCTTCAAAAAATAAAACTCTTGTCAGAATAAAAACGCCGTAGATCGAAACTTCTTAAGAGAGACGTTATACGGAGTTCATAATACACGCTCATACCTTCAATAACAGGGGAATTCCATTTACAGGCAGGAAGAAGTCACGCCTAAAAAGTTTGAGAATTTTCATACATAGAAATGTTTTGAATGAGTACTCAGTCGCTAATAAATAACTTGGCTACATGAAAATGTTGAAGATAACAAGGTTTTTCACCGTAGTAGCAGCAATTTTTAGTGTGATCACGGAATTTTTCTACGAGAGAAAGAGGTTAAAATCTGAGATAAAACAGCAACGATCTAGATTATTAACGACTCATTTGTGATAAAATAAAATTACACAAACAGAAATTCCTATCCAATTTTACGTGCTTTACACTGGCTCCAGAGCAGAAAAAAAACTTTTTTACCTTTTTATATTATTAAAGGTCAGTAATTTACGAAAGAATATGTTGAATATCCACAAGAGGTGGTGGTTGAGAACGAAGTGATATTGTAGTGGGTAAAGACAATTACTTAAATAAAGTGTGATGGTTAGGATTGAATACTATTTAATTGATTAGTCTCGGTTTAACCACGTGTAATCATTATTGAAAACAAAGAAAATCAACGTATTAATTCTTATACTAGTTAATCTATAACTACCACTAATCAATCAAATCCCACTTTCTAAATATTGACGACACCATGGCAATGTTTGGCCGTCATAATATAGATGTTCAAATTTATTTTAACCAAAAGCAGACTTAGGTTGTTCTTAACCGACAAAGTAGTTCCTTCTTTTTTCCTTTTGACAGCTATCTACAAAGATAGTAGATAGGGCCCAATAACCTTAATCTTGCCCAAATAAAGACGCTTTGTTACTCAAACAAGCAATCAGTCAGTATAGTACTTAACTCAAAGGGTGGTTTGAACCTCAATTCCTCCACCAGATATGAAAGTCCGGGAGAGGAAATGAAGCATTCATTTATTAAAGAATTAAAGTTGAGCATATTTCTTAATCTTCGAACTGAGCTAGGACGTTTTTAATTGAAAACATTCACGTAATTCCAGCATAATAACCCGATAAATAACACTTCTCATAGCAGTCAATCATGAGTTACATAATGATAATGTGATCTTCATCGTTCATACTTCAGAAGCTTATTTAATCTATAAGCAAGATTAGGACAATAGTATATAAAAAGTACGCTTCCCTTTATCCGGTACCAAAAGACAAACGAAAGATATACCTAAAGGAAAGGGAGAAGAACGTTTTTGCTCGAAACGTTGTGCGGATGTAAATATTCTAAAGAAGAAAAAACATGCAAACATCTTACAGTATCGGGACTCGAATCCGGGTCTCCTGCTATCATAGCTACTGCTTTGAGCATCGAGCTATTTCGCCAGAACATTTAGATATCCCTTTCAGGGATATCTAAACCGAAAATCGGAAGACCTTGGTTCGAGCCTCAGTCTTGTCTAACATTTTTCATGACCGTCTCTTCTCAGTGAAAAAGTTCTCTATCCATCTACGTAGGTACAATAGTAGTAGTAGTTAACTAGGAATCAGATCTTAGGAAAGAAAAATTAAGTTAATTTATGGATTTATCGAAAATTTAAGTTAATTTATAATCACGGATGAGTAAGAAGCAAGGGAAAAATATAAATGGGAGAACATAATGTTTAAAGCATGAACCAAGAGAGGGAATAGAGCAAGGAGGGAAATGCAAAGGAAAATCGAGAAAGAAAGATGGAGACTTATTGAAGAAAGAAGAAAGGAAGTGGTAGAGAGAGAGTTGGCTTTGGAATTTCATTGAGAGGGTCTGCAAACAGCGATGAAATACCTTTCGATATACATATATATGTTGAACGAGTAATACATGCCTATTTCCTCCTTAAGTGAATTTCATAGAATCGATTTGCATGTTTAAAGAGACGACTTTTAAGTAAGTTTCTAAGAAGTGAAATAATATGTGTCAAATATCTAGAACGGGTGAATGTTTCGGCTCACCTTTAGAGATACATAGATCCGAGAAATATAGTCACTCTGAAACCATTATTCTCCTCTTCACTTGAAAAAAAAAAAGAATTTTCATGATAATCTTACAAATATTAGGACTGATGTTAGTTAAAACTCAACTCCTATTTACATATGTTACGACGGGTACGATATCACTCTTTAATTATCGTATTCTTAATACGTATATGTATCGAAAAATTCGACAGTTTGTTGTGTGAACGGTAAAAAAGATGTTCTCATTTAATGAAACTCTTAAATATCCTTGATTAAAAAATAATTAGACTTACAATATTGAAAAACGCATCTTGAGATAATGGAGAAACAAAATTAATTAAAGAGAAATATAATCACCAATAACAATAATAAAATGCTTCGATCAAAATAATCACTGTTAAAATATTATAAGAGTAACTGACGAGAATAAGATTCTCTTATTCATGTGACTAGAGTCCAATTTTCTATTGTGAAGTAAAGCCGAAGTAAAATAAAATAATTTATGTAAAATTAAAAGGTTAGGATTGGCCTAAAATTCTACATTACGTATCTAACATGGGATATGAAGGAGACGACTTTGATACGAAAAATGTACCGCAAAAATCACTAATAAGGTGTTTTCAAAATGGAAACTATCAATGACAATGTATAATGAGAGATAAGAAGAAAGCTGAAGAGAGAATGTAATGGAAAATGATATTGGAAAGGTAGCACAAGTACCTGTGTGACGATAGGTGCTATCCTTCGGCGCAGTGAGAGATAGTTAAGTGGCGTTCCCGAAATATACGGGAAGTGGAGCCAAGAGGCATAAAGGGTCATTGGAAACAAAAGGGAAGGGAAAAGGTAATTTAAAGCAGAGGGTGGTGAACAGAAAGAAGAGAGAAAACCAAAATAAAAGAAGAGAGAGGGAAAAATATACCGACAAAGAACTAATTTTGGAACCAGTAAAGGCTTTATTTTTACGATCGAAAGGAAAATGTCAAGTCTATTATTATGTGTAACCTTCAAAAAATAAAACTCTTGTCAGAATAAAAACGCCGTAGATCGAAACTTCTTAAGAGAGACGTTATACGGAGTTCATAATACACGCTCATACCTTCAATAACAGGGGAATTCCATTTACAGGCAGGAAGAAGTCACGCCTAAAAAGTTTGAGAATTTTCATACATAGAAATGTTTTGAATGAGTACTCAGTCGCTAATAAATAACTTGGCTACATGAAAATGTTGAAGATAACAAGGTTTTTCACCGTAGTAGCAGCAATTTTTAGTGTGATCACGGAATTTTTCTACGAGAGAAAGAGGTTAAAATCTGAGATAAAACAGCAACGATCTAGATTATTAACGACTCATTTGTGATAAAATAAAATTACACAAACAGAAATTCCTATCCAATTTTACGTGCTTTACACTGGCTCCAGAGCAGAAAAAAAACTTTTTTACCTTTTTATATTATTAAAGGTCAGTAATTTACGAAAGAATATGTTGAATATCCACAAGAGGTGGTGGTTGAGAACGAAGTGATATTGTAGTGGGTAAAGACAATTACTTAAATAAAGTGTGATGGTTAGGATTGAATACTATTTAATTGATTAGTCTCGGTTTAACCACGTGTAATCATTATTGAAAACAAAGAAAATCAACGTATTAATTCTTATACTAGTTAATCTATAACTACCACTAATCAATCAAATCCCACTTTCTAAATATTGACGACACCATGGCAATGTTTGGCCGTCATAATATAGATGTTCAAATTTATTTTAACCAAAAGCAGACTTAGGTTGTTCTTAACCGACAAAGTAGTTCCTTCTTTTTTCCTTTTGACAGCTATCTACAAAGATAGTAGATAGGGCCCAATAACCTTAATCTTGCCCAAATAAAGACGCTTTGTTACTCAAACAAGCAATCAGTCAGTATAGTACTTAACTCAAAGGGTGGTTTGAACCTCAATTCCTCCACCAGATATGAAAGTCCGGGAGAGGAAATGAAGCATTCATTTATTAAAGAATTAAAGTTGAGCATATTTCTTAATCTTCGAACTGAGCTAGGACGTTTTTAATTGAAAACATTCACGTAATTCCAGCATAATAACCCGATAANGTAACAAAATGGAGATAAACATTAAGTAAAGATTTCCAATTTTAGAAAAATGATTCGTCAACAAGGATTTAGTTAGAATTAGTGTACGGAATGAAAAAAATAAGATACATTGCGAGGAATTTATCAGTGGCTACAAATTATGTTTACAAATGGTATGGTAAACAGAAATAACTTGTTATGGAGTATTTACTAACTCTGTATTTCGTGAATTGTTTTGCCCCGTTTCTTGTGCGAGCTTTTCCCGAATCGTGGGTTTTTCTCCATAAACCCTCAGTTGAGGAGTTTTTCACCACAACTGAAATCTTTGTGTTTTTATATGCAACTACATCAGTTATATGTATTAGTTTTTATTATATGCCTATTAATTTGTATCTAATGTTTGTACCAATTTTCTTGTATCTATGTTTCACGTACTGTAGATGTATTGATTTATTTTCGGTGTTTAGATGGAATGATTACTTTTTCTAGATGTAAGTTTATTGCAGTCTACTGCTTTTGGATTACTGGTGTAATATTATTATCATGTAATATTTCCCCAGGTTAGGTGGAAGAGAGGTCATTTTGACCTAACTTCACTGTAAGACTAAATAATAATAAGTAGTATAACATTATGAATAATAAAGAAAGAACACTTCTACAGTTACCACAATAATATTTTATTGGACGACCATGGTTTCGACCCTTCGGGTAATCTTCAAGTTTCCCTATAATGTATAATGGAGAACTACCACAAAGTCGAAGCCGAATTAGTAGATTCTAGTATAACATTCTATATGATAGATTTATTTCCGCAGAACATATCATTATTAAACAGCCACATACGATAGTCTCTAGAATAGTTATTCCGTAGTTCCGTGTTGATAAATGAAAGAGTTCCTTTCATTAAACTAATCCTCTCTTACCGTAAAAAAATATTTACAGCATCGAGGTTTGTGCACGAGGAAGTATTCAGGATAAATTAAAAACGTTCTTTACGCGCCCAGTTTCATAAAACCAACCCGCACTCTATTCCAGCATTTTTCAAAGCACCGCGCAAACCCCGCAATTTTTCGGGTCGTAAAGAGAGCTTCCTCGCTCTTAGAATAAGAGCGAGGAAGCGCTAATAAGTCCCAAAAATTCCCATTTCGCGACATTATCCCGCGAGGGCGCACTCGGATAAATAGGTCGTGAGTGACTAACCCGCTCGGGTGGGCAGAAAAGCGAACCAACGAATACAGAGGCGAAAGAGCTTTGAAAAAATGACAGACTCTCCGCGACAAAGTAGCCCTAAGAGGAAAGCTGTATTTAGGGCGCTAAAAAGAAAGAGTTCATGGGTGAACGAACGGAGGATGGGGAGAAAGAGACTCGGATGAATGAGTCCTTGAAGCAGGTGGGGATCGGTCTTAGCTGAGGTGCTCGTCCAAACTACCCACTCTTCACCTTTCTCTCTGAAAGCGAAGGATTACAAAAATAACGAAAAGGGGCCGAAAACAAAAGAACTCCGTAGTAAATAATGCGGCGTGATTGGAGAGACTTTGTTCCCCATTCGCCAGAAGGAAAAAAAAATGAGTGAAGTGAAGGAGTTAATGCATGGGCGAAGGAAGGGCTCAGACAGAAGGGCACGGCCTCATTCATTTTTTAAGGCGTTAATTTTATAGATTATTGCTAGGCAGTGGACAAAGGAGAGGATGGAGGGCGGTTCCGAAGGTTAAAATATGACTACGCCTCGCCTTTTTCCTCGACTTTGAGACTAATGCTAAAAATATCGACATTTTTTTACAACTTGAGGCACGAAAAATGTGAGCTTAAGAGGAAAGGTAATTGTATGGATTCTACTTAAAAACAGAGGCAACGGGTAACGGGAATATTTTTGGAAATCACAAATAGCTAAGAACGTTCGGAAAGAGCGGGATTATTGAATATGGCGCTGAAGTGTTTGCGACAGAGACGACGGGTTCTAAAGAGTCTCTCTTTCTTTGCCTGCTGTTTTTCTCTGCTACCTTTTTTGAGGCTTCCGTCAGTATTTTGTTCGCCATTGCAAGAGCCTAAAATCTGAAGCGAATTCCGTGTAGCATCCTTTTTAAGTGCTTTTAATACCATCTCTTTGAATTCTACTTCTTGTCATTCAGATAAAAGCATCGAAACATTTATGACAAATTCTTCATTCAAAGCTACAATTTCATGTAAATCGAAAGAGCAACATGGGTTGGGTCCATTTTTTAGGAATTCATTGTCAATTTTCCCTCTTTCTAAATCAAGGCACATTGGATCCAAATATATGTTAAAATAACACAGTGAGGGTTAAAAGTTCCTCTTCAGATACAATTATGGTTAACTCGTTATATTAGCTATATTAGAACATTCGATATGGAAAGTACTGACTACTTGTACTGACCTATACCAACTAATTTACTTCACCTCTTACCATCCAGATTTGGATTAATAGCAAGTGATATTGAGAAGATGGAAATAAAACGTTCCCGGGACTTTATATTGAGTAAGCAGCCTTTAGTCCTTAAAAAATATCATAAACATCAAAATCAACGTAGGAATAGCCTGTAGTAACTCCAACACATTTATAGAACTCACAGTTTTCACAAATAAAACCCGATGTATCGTAATACCACAAAGAACAAGGAAGACTATTTTCAGTCTGTCTCGGCAATGTACAGGTTCTCATGTTTGTACAACTTGTTCAAAACTAATAAGAGAAATAGTTAATTTTTTCTATATTTGTATAATAGGTATAATTTGAAATTAAGAACGAAATTAAGAATCTATACGCCGAAAACAATAAAAAATTAACAAGATGTAGCAATGCTACATGATGCATAAACTTTTCATTGAAGGTATACATTTTAATTCCTAATCCAATCCTATCTTAAGGTTAAAATCCAAACGAGTGTTAATCGAAACTTCTCTTAAAGGGTATAAACATTTTTTCTCTTATATAAAAAGGAAACTATTTTCTAACATTCACACAATTTATTCGAAATATTATTATAATAATTCGACATACTTGCTGTTTTCACAATTACTGTATTCACAATTTTTTAAATGTTACGATATATGAAAGCAAGAGTTACAGAAATACTCTTTGACACAAGTTGGAAATAGTTTGACACAAGTTGGAAAGAAAGGAGATAAGAAGCTAGGCTGCGGTTGCTTGATAAATTCAGATTAAGTACATTTGTGGAAGACTTAATCGTTATTAAGCGACCCCGCTTTTATTTCGACCTATCCGTCAATAAGCGTAAAGTAGGAGAAATAGATGCGAGGACAATTCGTTTAAGGATATATTCTTTCCACGAACGATACGCGACAACAATAAGCTGAAGAGGTAACTCGAACGCTTGGTGTTTACACCCCCTGCCACATAAAAGCGGCGGCTTTCAGAGAATTAATGTAGACGTAGATATAGATGTGTATATGGAGGTAACTCATCCCATTCAATTGCACTAACACGATGCCAAAGAAGTCAATAGGGGTTCTATTGCCCTCTAATGAGGCGAGTTTAACATTTTAATCGTAAAATTAATTCTTAATCGAACGGGCAAAAGGGCATCGAGCCTCAGAAAGATCTTGGGAAAGTAGATATTTCTACTGAAGCCGTAAGCCATAGCAGTTTAACACGGAGCTGATCATAGAAAAATATCCATTCCACCATTTTTTCGTGTGCGTGATCAATCGGGAAAATTCCTGCGCGACATAGTTTGCCGCGCGGAAGCAATTATTTTTGCGCAGCCGAAAAATTCCAATCGCGCCACGCTTCCGAAAACAGTTAGCCAAATATTATTCTCGGGCATCTCCGAAATTCGCAAAGTCAATCGGGTCCGTGACGTCGCAAACATGTCTCGGGGGGGAAATGGACGACATGCCATAACGAACAACTGACAGCGAGGTTTCAATCATGCGTAGAAATTCAGCTATCGAGAGTAGTGTGGGGAAGGTCTAATTTAGCTTCGGCAGGGCTGCATTCGAAACTGGAATATCTCTGTTCCCAAGTATGCGGCAGAACGAAGGGGGTTTGCAAGGAGTGGTAATATGGAATATGTGAGGTTGGGCAAAAGGTGAAGGGACGCCAGAGAGAGCCAATAGGAAAATGCCCCTCTCACATTCCGGAGCATATACTACCGCCGTCGAAACCGATTCCTCAGCCTACGGAGATATGTGCGGGTTGAATAATATGCCGGAAGGGACAAGGGGCGAGGGAAAAAGGGTTCGGTTGGTAGGGCCTGCGTTAGGAATTGCGTGGAATGGGGTGTGATTAGTCACCAACCCAAACCCGTGTGGGGAAACCTAGGGTTAAATTTTCTCGCAAAGCAGCGGTCAGTCAGTAATTTTGCGACTCTTGAATCCAATATGTTTGCAATGATGCATTAAAGCCGAAATCGTCGAGGAAAACTACAGATCAAGTAGATCAGATGCAGAAAGGAGCCTAACACTGGAAGATGTAATGGGTAATTGAGTCGGAAAGATCTGGAAGATTGTCATCTACGTAAGAAATAACCTTACTCGTTAATAGACAATTTTATAGGCCAGGCGAGATCAGTGAAAATTCAGATACGAGCATATTATGTGAAAATACCGTCAAGAAAAGTCAAAAATACAAGTTTAGTATATATATTACGAGGTTCTTNTCGAATCCGGGTCTCCTGCTATCATAGCTACTGCTTTGAGCATCGAGCTATTTCGCCAGAACATTTAGATATCCCTTTCAGGGATATCTAAACCGAAAATCGGAAGACCTTGGTTCGAGCCTCAGTCTTGTCTAACATTTTTCATGACCGTCTCTTCTCAGTGAAAAAGTTCTCTATCCATCTACGTAGGTACAATAGTAGTAGTAGTTAACTAGGAATCAGATCTTAGGAAAGAAAAATTAAGTTAATTTATGGATTTATCGAAAATTTAAGTTAATTTATAATCACGGATGAGTAAGAAGCAAGGGAAAAATATAAATGGGAGAACATAATGTTTAAAGCATGAACCAAGAGAGGGAATAGAGCAAGGAGGGAAATGCAAAGGAAAATCGAGAAAGAAAGATGGAGACTTATTGAAGAAAGAAGAAAGGAAGTGGTAGAGAGAGAGTTGGCTTTGGAATTTCATTGAGAGGGTCTGCAAACAGCGATGAAATACCTTTCGAAGTATGGGATCCAGGTCGCCTACCTCCCGCTCCCGCCAATATCGTCCCCAACTCCCCCTCCCCAATCTCACATTTCCTCTTCCCCGTACTTATGATCTTCTCGTTGCCATCCACACACTCCAATTTCTCCCCTCCCGCACTCGATACTTTTCTACGAAACCTTTACCACTGTTTCCATGGAGACGCTATGTCGAACACAGTTTCAATTCGATATCCAGCCATCTTTCCCACTTCTCGATTGTTTTTTCGTTCCAATCGCTCCGAGGTCATCATTTGGACCGAAATCAGATAGCGTTCCCATCTTTGCCGATGAAAATATTTTCGATCAAAGGAAGAGATAATAGTTACTGCATCCATGGGATATATCTACTGTGCGAACAATGTGGAGGCATCAAGCTTGTGAGAGCTTTAAGAACTGCTGTATCAATCATAAAATATTGTATTTATAATATTTTGGTGCTTTATTAAACCGAATCATGAACAATTTCAGGGCGAGCGTTTTAATGAATAATTCTTTAATTCAAAATTGTCTGCAAAACAAAATTAATTAAAGAGAAATATAATCACCAATAACAATAATAAAATGCTTCGATCAAAATAATCACTGTTAAAATATTATAAGAGTAACTGACGAGAATAAGATTCTCTTATTCATGTGACTAGAGTCCAATTTTCTATTGTGAAGTAAAGCCGAAGTAAAATAAAATAATTTATGTAAAATTAAAAGGTTAGGATTGGCCTAAAATTCTACATTACGTATCTAACATGGGATATGAAGGAGACGACTTTGATACGAAAAATGTACCGCAAAAATCACTAATAAGGTGTTTTCAAAATGGAAACTATCAATGACAATGTATAATGAGAGATAAGAAGAAAGCTGAAGAGAGAATGTAATGGAAAATGATATTGGAAAGGTAGCACAAGTACCTGTGTGACGATAGGTGCTATCCTTCGGCGCAGTGAGAGATAGTTAAGTGGCGTTCCCGAAATATACGGGAAGTGGAGCCAAGAGGCATAAAGGGTCATTGGAAACAAAAGGGAAGGGAAAAGGTAATTTAAAGCAGAGGGTGGTGAACAGAAAGAAGAGAGAAAACCAAAATAAAAGAAGAGAGAGGGAAAAATATACCGACAAAGAACTAATTTTGGAACCAGTAAAGGCTTTATTTTTACGATCGAAAGGAAAATGTCAAGTCTATTATTATGTGTAACCTTCAAAAAATAAAACTCTTGTCAGAATAAAAACGCCGTAGATCGAAACTTCTTAAGAGAGACGTTATACGGAGTTCATAATACACGCTCATACCTTCAATAACAGGGGAATTCCATTTACAGGCAGGAAGAAGTCACGCCTAAAAAGTTTGAGAATTTTCATACATAGAAATGTTTTGAATGAGTACTCAGTCGCTAATAAATAACTTGGCTACATGAAAATGTTGAAGATAACAAGGTTTTTCACCGTAGTAGCAGCAATTTTTAGTGTGATCACGGAATTTTTCTACGAGAGAAAGAGGTTAAAATCTGAGATAAAACAGCAACGATCTAGATTATTAACGACTCATTTGTGATAAAATAAAATTACACAAACAGAAATTCCTATCCAATTTTACGTGCTTTACACTGGCTCCAGAGCAGAAAAAAAACTTTTTTACCTTTTTATATTATTAAAGGTCAGTAATTTACGAAAGAATATGTTGAATATCCACAAGAGGTGGTGGTTGAGAACGAAGTGATATTGTAGTGGGTAAAGACAATTACTTAAATAAAGTGTGATGGTTAGGATTGAATACTATTTAATTGATTAGTCTCGGTTTAACCACGTGTAATCATTATTGAAAACAAAGAAAATCAACGTATTAATTCTTATACTAGTTAATCTATAACTACCACTAATCAATCAAATCCCACTTTCTAAATATTGACGACACCATGGCAATGTTTGGCCGTCATAATATAGATGTTCAAATTTATTTTAACCAAAAGCAGACTTAGGTTGTTCTTAACCGACAAAGTAGTTCCTTCTTTTTTCCTTTTGACAGCTATCTACAAAGATAGTAGATAGGGCCCAATAACCTTAATCTTGCCCAAATAAAGACGCTTTGTTACTCAAACAAGCAATCAGTCAGTATAGTACTTAACTCAAAGGGTGGTTTGAACCTCAATTCCTCCACCAGATATGAAAGTCCGGGAGAGGAAATGAAGCATTCATTTATTAAAGAATTAAAGTTGAGCATATTTCTTAATCTTCGAACTGAGCTAGGACGTTTTTAATTGAAAACATTCACGTAATTCCAGCATAATAACCCGATAAATAACACTTCTCATAGCAGTCAATCATGAGTTACATAATGATAATGTGATCTTCATCGTTCATACTTCAGAAGCTTATTTAATCTATAAGCAAGATTAGGACAATAGTATATAAAAAGTACGCTTCCCTTTATCCGGTACCAAAAGACAAACGAAAGATATACCTAAAGGAAAGGGAGAAGAACGTTTTTGCTCGAAACGTTGTGCGGATGTAAATATTCTAAAGAAGAAAAAACATGCAAACATCTTACAGTATCGGGACTCGAATCCGGGTCTCCTGCTATCATAGCTACTGCTTTGAGCATCGAGCTATTTCGCCAGAACATTTAGATATCCCTTTCAGGGATATCTAAACCGAAAATCGGAAGACCTTGGTTCGAGCCTCAGTCTTGTCTAACATTTTTCATGACCGTCTCTTCTCAGTGAAAAAGTTCTCTATCCATCTACGTAGGTACAATAGTAGTAGTAGTTAACTAGGAATCAGATCTTAGGAAAGAAAAATTAAGTTAATTTATGGATTTATCGAAAATTTAAGTTAATTTATAATCACGGATGAGTAAGAAGCAAGGGAAAAATATAAATGGGAGAACATAATGTTTAAAGCATGAACCAAGAGAGGGAATAGAGCAAGGAGGGAAATGCAAAGGAAAATCGAGAAAGAAAGATGGAGACTTATTGAAGAAAGAAGAAAGGAAGTGGTAGAGAGAGAGTTGGCTTTGGAATTTCATTGAGAGGGTCTGCAAACAGCGATGAAATACCTTTCGAAGTATGGGATCCAGGTCGCCTACCTCCCGCTCCCGCCAATATCGTCCCCAACTCCCCCTCCCCAATCTCACATTTCCTCTTCCCCGTACTTATGATCTTCTCGTTGCCATCCACACACTCCAATTTCTCCCCTCCCGCACTCGATACTTTTCTACGAAACCTTTACCACTGTTTCCATGGAGACGCTATGTCGAACACAGTTTCAATTCGATATCCAGCCATCTTTCCCACTTCTCGATTGTTTTTTCGTTCCAATCGCTCCGAGGTCATCATTTGGACCGAAATCAGATAGCGTTCCCATCTTTGCCGATGAAAATATTTTCGATCAAAGGAAGAGATAATAGTTACTGCATCCATGGGATATATCTACTGTGCGAACAATGTGGAGGCATCAAGCTTGTGAGAGCTTTAAGAACTGCTGTATCAATCATAAAATATTGTATTTATAATATTTTGGTGCTTTATTAAACCGAATCATGAACAATTTCAGGGCGAGCGTTTTAATGAATAATTCTTTAATTCAAAATTGTCTGCAAATAGATAATTAAAGAATGAAATATTAGTAATTCATGACTAAAATTTCAT